>PVKA01000918.1:0-167575 GCA_004027165.1 Ctenomys sociabilis
TATATAGAAATACCACATCTTTTTCAACCATTCCTCATGTGATGGACATCTTGGTTGTTTCCAAGATTTTGCTATCACACATTGTGCTGCTATAAACATAGGTACACATATATCTCTATGATACAATGTATCCAAATCCTTTGGGAAAATTCCCAGTAGGGGGATAGCTGGCTTGAATGGGATTTCTAGTCCTATTCTTACGAGGAGTCTCCATACTGACCTCCACAATGGTTGTACTAGTCTACATTCCCACCAGCAGTGGAAAATTTTTATTTCTGAATCTCAAAAAGATGAAATAAGGTACACTTCATAAGTGTGTGTTCCTCTTCTTTGTGAACAGCACTTCTAAAAAATGCCTGCTTGTGGGAGATATCAAAAGGATTTAATAAGAGACATCTGGAAATTATCAACAATACCCATATAATTCCATTCCTGTGGCAGAGATAATTGAGAATTGACTTTTAGTTTGCTTTTTGCTATAGAAGCTTTTACAAAAATAACTGCAGTTTTAAATGAAACAAAAACAAAGTTGCTTAAGTATTGAAATTGAAAAATCATCAGACTTTATTATGTATTGTGTGTGTGTGTGTGTGTGTGTGTATGTGTGTGTGTGTAGGGTCTCACTATACAGCTCATACTAGTAGTGATCCTCCTGTTTTCAGCCTCCCTAGTGCTGCAGATTTTATTTTTGATAATAGCTAGACACGCCAATAAAAAGATTGTAAAATACTGAGAATGACTGCTTAGCCATGGAAAAGAATATTTTTCTTGTGCTACTTTAATATTACATTTATTGTTTAAGGTAACAGTGGCTGCTCAGTGTAAATTGCACCTAGTGTTTTCTTTGAAGTTCCTTGCAGACCTGATATTTTTCATTAAAATTAAAAATAAAAGACTAATAATTAGAGTGAACAGCAATGCAATGTCTTATCCTACACTGAGGCAAAAGTCCTACAAAACACTTATGTGACATTTCATCACTGATGACATGTGTGACCCACTATTGTAATTTATTTTACTTTATTTTATTTTATTTTTGTAGGATTGAGGATGGAACTCAGGCCTTTGCACTTGCCAGGGAAGCATTTATTCCACTGAGCCATCTCCCCTTCCCCTGTAATGTTTAAAATAGTGAAAAAAGTAAATAGAGCCTCTTGTCAGGCAGTCAGAAGACATTAGATTGTTGGCACAAAAAGAAAGCAAATAATTTGAGATTATATGTGTTTGCTTGCATCACAGCTGATTATACAAAACATTTGGGGAATCTCACTAAGAAGTTCGGATTTACAAAGAGATGCCACAAATTATGAAAGAAGTCCAAATAAGGAACCATAAATAGAAAAATAAAAACAAACATGAAATTTGTATGCAGACATTTGCATTGGCTGGCTAGCTCTGCTTTATGTTTTGAGCTTTCTGATTGTACAAAGATCAAAAAGTCTTCAAATCCAATCTAAGATTTGTCATTTTCATATAACAAAAAAGTTAACTGGTCAGGAAAAGCACATGTTTCATGATAATACAATTAAAAGGCATCTCTTCAGGGCTAACAGCGGTGCTCCTAGGTCTGCTCCTAGAATCCTACCACTTCTGCAGCATAGCTTTTGGGTGCCTATTTCACCCCTACCATTTTAAGAATTTATGTGGCTCTTAACATTCATCTGAGAAACACATTCCAATAACCAAGGTGTCAGCCACCTTGGTGTTTGTATGCTAAGCACACACAACCTGCACCTTTCATTCTTCTGTTGTCATGAAATGATTTTCTTCACTGTCCAGAATCGGGCTAAAATCTACAGAAACCCTAATGCATAGAAGATGCAGATTATGTCTCCATAGGTAATGAGATATATTTACAAATAATTACAATCTAAAGAAGTACATGCCAGGTGCCACTTAGGCAGTGTGAACATTCAACATATCAATTAGTAAAGATAAAGACCACTGCTCCTGGCCGTAAAGGGCATAATAGCCATAAGAGAAAATGAACAGAAGCACGTGTAGAAGCCATGGTCCTAAGGGGAAAAATCATGAAAACAAAAAACACTTAGTGGAAACAAAACATCCATCTTTAGGGGTCAGCTTCCAGAAAGTTGTACTTACTATACTTTAAAGCATGTTGCAGAGTCCCCATTTTAGTTCTGTAACACTTTTCTGTTGTCCTAACTTTGGTGGAAGTCTTAGAGGAAGGCAAAGGTTGTTTAACAAATTGCCATGTTTCTGTAAATACCAGTGTACCACCTGTGCCCACCACATAGGGCATTGGGGAGGTAGCCAGCAGGAGGAAAATGCTTTCTCAAAGAAAGTGTAGATCATTGATTAAAGTAAGACCTTAGCATGTGGTAGGGTTGTACATTATGAAGTTGCTTGCCGTTGCATATTAAAATATTGAGAAACTTTAACTAGTGACACAAACTTTATTCACTGAAACATTTGAACAAAAAAGTACTATGATTGTATTTTCAGGAAAAATTTAAATTCATTTCCATTCCTCATGACCTAGAATTTTCAAAGATATTACAATAATATGTTTCTCTCCAGAATCCTGTGACCCTGCCCCAAATGTAATAGTGACTACAAAATATGTACAATAAGGGCCAGACAAATAGCTCAGCAGATTAAAGCCCCTGCAAGCAGATTCAGGGGCCGGAAGTTTGATCCCCAGGCCTGGCATGCCAGCCCTGCCCCTGGAGCACACTGAGATGGCATTTGAGACTGAGTGTGGTGCGTACCTATAATCCCAGCTTTTGGGAGGCTGTGAACAGGCAGATCACTATGATTCTGATCTAGTAGTGATACCCTGAACACCCTGTAGGCCCTTCCCTAAAACATACCAATATATATATATATATATATATATATATATATATATATATATATATGTATGTATATAATAAATTGATGACAAAAATGTATACTAGACAAGAGGAAATTTAGGTGCCACTTGCCTATTAAAATAATATCCCAATTTCATTAAAATTTAGGAAGAGCAAAGCTCCCACTGGCTATTGAGTGGGGAGAAACATACAGATTGGCATGTACATTGTAATTTGTCATGTCAAATATACAGATTGTCACAGAGAATTTCGGAAAGAAGACATTATGTAAGATGACTGCAGGAGCTAATGTAAGCCATTATTCTCCCATATGTTCAAGAGAAGTCACATAGAGCAGTCGAAGAAGATGTCACTTGCTCAAGAAAATGACAGAATATGTATTTTTTAGGACTTCTACTCGGCCGAGGTCTTTACCCTAGCCCGTTTCAAAATCCCATTATACATTGTCTGAAGAGAAAAAAAAAACACTTTTCTCACTTCAAGTGATAAATAAATAGATGATTTTCACCCAAAGTATTTATTCACCCACCCAGCATACTAACATACTCTTTCAATCAGCAAAACCTTTCTTCTTAACATTACTGTTTTACTTAAGAGATAATGTCAAAGGAATTGAGCATTGTCACTGGATAATGGTCTCCCGCAGCAAGATAAATGCTCAGGCATTTATTGAAAATAAATGTTGGAAGAAAGCCAAGACACTTATTTTTAAAGTAGAAACTATTTTCTAGTCAAAACTTTCAATGCCAGAGACACTATAACTATCTTACCAAATGATTTTTCTCAAGTAAATTGAGATCACCTTAAAAGAGCAGCAGAATACCTAAATTGTGCTTACCTATACAAAAGGTAACATTCTAGTTTATTTCTGACAGACACAAAATTAAATTCAACCATGCTATTTGTTTAATGAGAAACACTGAATGAAAGCGTTAACAACATATGCAATCACTCTCTAGCTTGATTGTTCAGATGTGGTTTTTTTGCTTTTTTAAACAAGGTGGATTTAATAAGAACGCTGAAAGAGAATTATACAATTTAGTGCAGCACGCTTTACTTTTTTGTATTTTGTCACTGATAGGCAGGAATGACTACTGGGATCACAGTGACATGTCTAAGAACCACAAAAGCAGTAACTCAAGGAGTTTTTAATGGCAAACGGAATGAGCCAGGTTCCAACGTAATAATGGCTTTGATTCTCCTAGTCATTGTGGAGACGATGCGTCTGTAGTCTTTAACTCACTGAAAGTGAATTCAACAAACTCTGTTCGCACTGTCCTTAGCACTAAAAGGTAAAAGAACATTGTTAAAGTCTGACTAGTTACTAATAGGATTTAGATTTTCTGAAAATTAAAACTTACCTGCTCCCCTATACTTACTGCCACACTGCCATCTGCCATTGTGTTTGTGTGTATGTGTGTGTGTTTGTGTGTGTATGTGTGTAAAAGAGAGAAAGTCAAAGAAAAAGTTCCTTTGAAGTCTATGAAATGTAAGGTTTATAGATTCATTGATACAAAAATTATGTATGTATGTATCTCTATATATAGAGAGAATTCATTTGTGCAATAAAATAAAATCTAGTTTTTGGATACTTTGTAAAAGAGATCTTACTTAAAAGAATTTTTGTGCTTAAGCACAAGTTATACATTTATGCTAGGCACCAAACGTAGCTTTAAACAAGTCTTTCATCTTTTCAAATCTTAAAAATACGAATCAATAATTAATAAGCAATTCTAATTACATAATAGAGTTGTTTAATGGTATTAGTAGTTTCATAATGATTATGGTAATAACGTTATAAAGTTTTCATACAACCCCTCATTAATTAATAGTGGTTGCTTTTCTGGAAATTACTTGTTCTCAAGAGCGAGTCTCTGATTCAGATGAATATTGACTCTCCCCATTACCTGTTGATTGTAAACTTGTGCTTGCTATGAATGTCTTATCTTGAATATCTGTAAGAATCTGTTATCTCATTAAAAATGAGCCTTGCAAATATCATGCTAGTAGAACATTGGATTCCTTTATTCACTTCAGGAGACCACAATTAAAGAGTCACACTCTATATTTAAAATTATTTAAGGAAATGTATTTCCTACCCCGGCTCTGTGGGGCTAGAAAGCTCCACAGCAATGCACGAGGATCTCCCACAGCATGCTCCATGTTTGTATTTTTACAAGAGCAGATCTGCCCTTGCATGTTGTACTTACCAAGTTTTAGCAAACAAATGAGTTCCACCATTAACAAAATAACAAATAGGTTCATGAAAAATAAAATTCATTGAAATATTTTAGATACTTGTATCTCATTTTTTCTCTCATTGCTGAGAGTCTTTTTATGTACAGGGTCCACAGGGTCTCACTAGACAGATCAGACTTGTAGTGATCCTCTTGTTTTTAGCCTCTCAAGTGCTGGGATTACTGGCACATGCTACCACACCCAGTGTTATTCCCATCTCAGTGTGTCCCAGGGGTAGGGCCATATTGACATATTATAGAAACACTGTGTCTTACTTTTCCTCTCATTGCAGAGACAAAATGCCTGATGCCCAGATTTAAAGGAGGAAAGGTTTATTTGGCTCATGGTTTGTAGAGGTTTTGGTTCATAGTTGGCTGGCTCTAGGGCAAGGGACACTGAGGTGAGAAACTGTTCATGGTGGCAACAAAAGCAACCAAGTAGTGAAGAAACAAATCATCAAGCTAGGCAGCGGCATTTACGCTTAGTGGGGATCCTCCCCCATTATCCACACCTAGACCCAGGCCAGAGCAATCTGTGGACCAGATCAGTACTCACACACCATTAATCCCAGTATCACACTCTAGATCCAACCATGCTGCAAAACCCTACCTAGGACCACATGAAGCTTAGGGGAGACATCTAGATACAAGCCATGCTATATTGTTTAGAGAAACAGAAATAGTTAGGTGATATTTTATGTAACAGGTAATTCATTAGCTTGTCCACTACTTCAATAACCACTTAATAGTAGTGTCGTTATTTTTCTCTGTTTTATAAAGGCAAAGAACAAGGAACAGTTTTAAAAATTTACTGATGATCATTAAGCTTGAATGGATTCAGATTTGGATTTGCATCTCTGTTTCCAGAATTCAGATTATTTTAGCTTCATTGTTAATCTAGCCAGAAAGGGAAAACCACTGGGAAGTTGTAGTATTAGAATAAATTCTATAAGAGAGCAATGGCTTCTTAGGAAGCAATTTTTCAAGTTACTTATTAGACCAAAAATTATTTCATAGGTAAACACGTCAATGAGAGCCACAGTTATCCATTCCTAGGGCATCTTCTCATTTGTCATTGAGAATCAAGCCTTGCTCAACATTTGCCTGAGTTTCACTCTGATTAGGGAAAACAAATATCTACTCACTCACACTGCCCTGTTGGAGACAAGACTTATATATTTATATAATGAAGATATTTAATCATTAATGAATTTATATTTTTCTATTATATAGTATATCGTCACTGAATTCACCACATTCAATATTTAAAGTAATTTTTAAAACTATACCTCTCAGGGCTGGCCAAATAGTTCAACAGATTAAAGCACAGGCAAGCAGGCACAGGGGCTGGGGATTCAATCCCTGGGCCTCCAGTGCCAGTCCCACCCCTAGGGTGTGCTGAGATGGTGATTGAGACTGGACATGGTGATGCAAGTGCCTATAATCCCAGCTCTTGGGAGGCTGTAAACAAGTGGATCACTATGAGTCCGATCTAGTAGTGACACCCTGAACACACTGTAGACCCTTCTCTAAAAACACATACAAATAAATAAACAAACAAACAAATAAAATATAACTCTTAGATCAGTATCAGTAAGCTAGTGCCAGTAAGGAAATATATCCTTATAATAGACCATGTAACTATAAAATTATGACTTGATATTAGTTTTTGTAAAGTCCTACTGTAAGAATGAAAAAAAACTCATTATCAGTCACTGATGGACCAAGTTATTATCTGGAAAATCAATAGTTACCTGCAGTTCATAGCAAGTGGTCATTCAGTCTTCCAACTCCAAATCTATGTATTTCAGAGCAGTGTGGTGGCCCTACTATGTTTTCTTGACTGCTTCCATAAGTCTTATCATGAGCAGCAATGTAAATGTTTCAGAAGATGTCCTGACATCTCAGTTAATTATTGCAAAGATTTTTCTCATAAGTAAAATTAACAAAATACAATTCTGAATCCCATCAACAACAATAAAAAGTATATTTCATATCATTTTTAACTATATCATGTTTCAAATATTTTTTCATTCAATGAGTATGTTTTTTGAATATCATGCAAATTTAATCAAAATTAAAAATCGTATTACATATACTCAGATAACTGGCCATATCTTCTGTCATGTGTCTACCACATTTTAACTATCTTAAAGCAAGGTAAACTGATTTTCAGAATCTGAAAGTAGTCAGGAACACCTTATTGATGCCTTTGTTCACGTATATTTGTGAATTTGAAGCATAAATGTAAACAAGCATTGTAAAGAAGGGGAAGAATAAATAAAAGAATTAAGATGTGTTGTATGCACATAACAACTCCACACCAGGGTTGTAAATATTATGTACTGCAAACAGGTGCTAATAAAAATGAGAATGTATATTTTATTCCTTAAGGATGTGAGTTAACTTCAAATAAGTTATTCATAGCTATCATGAATGTCACAAAATACCTTTACATAATCAACACATTCACTCAATTAAAGAGATGGGCAATTTTCAGGGTATATGGCTATCCAGAAGTTAGTTATGTCCTGAGATACATAGCATTATTGTGCACAAGTTTAGTAATAAGAACATTAAGTAAGTAGCTAAATTTCCAGAAGGCAGTTGGGATGCTCTCCCAGAAATTTAGACAACCTGTCTCTTCTCATTGGTGTTGGGCCATTAAGAATTGAGCACAGGAAACAGCATTTAGTTAGAAATGTGAACAAAAGAGAAACGTCATTCGCCTCATTTTGTCTCTATTTTTAAAAAGAGTGTATTTTTTTTCACTTCATTTCACTGTGGGAAAAACCTGAAGTCCTCAGGAGAAAGAGGAAAAGTAAGATTCCCTCCTTCCTCACTTTCCAGTGGAAATTTTTCATAGCACTGCTAGTTTGATTTTAATATGTTATCTGATTTTGGTGCCACTACAAAAAACAGTTTCTTCAGTGCAGTCTTCTGTCTCTGCTATTTGCAACTACTTAAGTTGTTTAAGTTACACACAGGCATGCATATAAACATTCAGACATGTAGAACTGAAGGGTGCTTAGACAATCAAACTGTGTCAAAGAGAAAATGTATCAAGATTTCTAGGAAGTATATTTTCAGGATTCAGGTTCCCTCCAAAAGCTCTGCTTTACTACAACAAGAAATCTTGATTTTTACCCTGTATGTATGTAATTCCTTATGTCCCATTCATCTCATCAAAAAATGAATACAACTAACTCTCTGTGAGAGATGGCAGTAAGTAGTTGACAATAGGATAAACTGACCAGGGGCCCACAGAACCACTGCGTAGAAATCAGCCATGATATACACAACAATGCAGCATACCTCAGCAGCCACTTGTCCTTGACATTGCCCATCTTTGCATTAGTAAGAAGTACATTGTCTGATGTTCCTTTCTTTATGCTGCTGCAAGACACTCCACTCTTTTTTAAATCTTGAAGTATTTCTAGATTCTTATACTCTACATATATTACTATGTAAGGAGAAGCACATGTCTGTTAACTCAGATATGGTTACAGCTTGCAAATACAAATATTATACTCAGGTCAGGTCAGGAGCAAACACACTGTTATCCAAGAGCAAAGCTCAAAGTACCAAGGCAGAATGAGAATTCAAGTGGGTCAGCAGACCTATGGAGAAGTCTGGTATTAGAGACCAAGTGTGCAGCACTCAGCTACTGTTGTCTGTTCTTGAGCTCAACACCAAATAAGAAGGTGAGCAGTGGGAACCAGAGTTTGCAAAATACAGAACCCTGTGAGTGGCCAGGGTCCTGGGAGGATTCACAGTGAAGTAGTGGGGCTGTGGAGCAGCGACTGAATGAGAGTTACCAACTGTTACGGTTTGTGTCTACGTGTGCCCTCAAAGCCTCATGCAGTCATGGGATGGCTTTTAGAGTTTGTGATTAATTCATGATCTAATGCTGGGATTATGGGTGTGAGTGCTACACTTGCCATGGGATAGGTAATCTGCATACAGTGTGAGGAAGGGAGAGAGCCTTGCTAGCTGCTACAGCTATTGCTCCTCCCTTTGCTCTTTGCTGTTTGCCGCTGCTGGGAAGGGCTGCCCTCTTTATTTGTCTTCCATTTGGAGCCAGCCACGTATGGATTGAAACCTCCACTGACTGTGAGCTACATAAGCCTTTTTCCTTAAATTTGCATGTTGGTTATTTTGTCCCAGCAATGAGAGAAAAATAAGTGAAACACCAACAAATGGCTTCTTTTGACCCCACTGACCTAAAGCTGCACTGCACTCAGGGCCCATGAAACTGAGCCCACAGAGGTTAAACGGAAGGACCATGAGGGAGCAGAGGCTGGTGGAGCCAGGAAAAATGCCAGGAGTACCATTTTCTCCTGAAATGGTCATGACACAAGATTGTCATATGTATTTTTGATGTATTTATTTAATATAATTTTTTCTTTTAGATAAAAACAATGGATACATTTGAAATGTGATGTTTCTTTCAATGCATGTTGTATCCACCTATTAAGAGGGATGTCCTATCCATGTCTCATTCTATACTGCACAGAATAAATCTAGGATACTAGGTATTCCCTGCTCTAAGACTAGCATTTTTAGCTATAAGAGCTGCTCCATAATATCACAATTTTTGTCACCAGTGATTCACTTTCATGATCATGTAACTTCAAAAATGTGCATGTCTTAGTTACTCTTCTCTTGCTGCTGGGACAAATATCTGACACCCAAAATAAAGGAACGAGAGGTTTATTTAGCACACAGTTAGCAGAGGTTTCAGTGCATACTCAGCTGACTCCAAGGCAGAGTGGCACATGATACAGTGAAGCCCTTCATGGTGACAGCAAACAGCAAAGAGCAAAGGGAAGGGCTGGTGATCCTCTCCCCTCTTCCTCACATTTGTATGCAGAGTATCTGCCCCAGAGCGAGGGCTCTCACACCCATAATTCCAGCATTGGATCAAAATTCAGTCACAAACTCCAGAAGCTGCCCCATGACTACCTGAGGCCTTAGGGGGACAGCTAGACACAAACCATAACACCCAGGATTTCTAATCTGAGAATGTAGGAGATTAAAAGAATCATTTGTTGAGTTAAACAACTTACCATCTGAGGTGAGGTGTACTTAATTCATAACTTTTTAGTACTAACAGATATTACATTTTCTACTGTGTATTCATTCCCAGTGTGATTGGACATCCACTATGTCTCTAGCAGCAAATAATATATTGCAGCAGAGAGTTTATGATGCCACATGAAATAGATCCCATTAACCAAACAGCTTGAATAAGTGAATAAGATAATTCATTTATCTTATTCCCATATTTGAACCATTTCTTTGTAATATTTTATCCATATACATGTACATATGTAGCTAGTAGTTTAAAAATATTTTAGACAGTCACAAAAATAATACAACTTCTTCCTAAAATAATCTTCAGTGTTTTTTTAGAAATGTGTGCATTTATATTACTATTTTCAATTCATTTTTCTATTTCCATGTGGTATCATAAAATTTCGGCTGCGAATTATGTTTTGCTTTTATGAATGGGAGAGACTGATCCATATATTAGCTACTGGATGGCAATAAGTCTGTCCGTCAGTTGCTCCTGCACCACTTTGTCCTCAGTGCATCCTAGAGGGACCCAGCTCAGGTTCAGTCTTCTGTTCTTCACTTCCTGTTATGACATTTATTGATCTCTTACTGAGACTGAGACTTCACACAGCTAATTTTTTTCATAGCTACTTTCTAATTGAAGTACATTTACATACAATCTGCTGAAGGATAACGAACTTCCAAGGTAAATTAGCAAGTTTTCAATTATCCTATGCATGGTTAAATGCATTGATCTAAAATGTTCTAAAACAAATATATTTTGTGATCATTCATTATTATACTATAAGCTACTTTATGCTTTGCATTCAAAGTTTTATGATGTTCCATTGCCATGAGCTCTATGGAATTATGTCCAAAGTAGTCTATTAGGATGACTAAAATTTATTACGATTTTATTTATTTTTTTTTGGATTTAAAAGTTTAAACATTAATTGCATTTATTAACTTATTCTTTAGTTTTTGGCTAGTATGTAAATTCTCATAAGACTAAAAGCATTATAAGTCAATGTTATGTATGGGAATCCATTTTTATGTCATACCTATAAGCTTTTGTAAGATTGTGATTGCTGGATTATGATGATGATGATTAATTTTAATGTGTTCATGAGACTTCATTATAGGCTCTTCAAACACATGATCAAATAATATTGGCAGGTGTCTTGTTTCCCTCTTTGAATATACTTCTTTATTTTATGGGGAAAAAGTAAAGCAAAATAATAGGAGAATAATAATAGCTAATGCATTGTATATTATTGTCTTCAAAATAGTCAGAATATAAGATGAACATTAAAACACCCAAGCAATATGAGCACAATCTTTTCTTTTCAATGAACTATTTAAAGCTAGTACTATAACTATCTTGTGTTTTTTCCTTTGGTTCCCTTCCTTCCTTTTCTCCTTCCCTCACTTTCATTCTTCTTTTCTTATGACCAATTACTTCTTATGACCATTTGAAAGTATCTATTCTACATTTTGGCTTTTATTTACTGTTTCTGTTTCTCATATCAGGGAGATAATATGATGTTTATATGTGAGTCTGATTTATTTCATCTATACTACAAAGGATTGACAACTGGAATCTCATCTTATTAAAAAGATTTACACAACAAAAGAAATCTCCAAGAGAGTGAAAAGACAACCCACAGATTGTGAAATGATTTCTGCCAGATTTCCCTCAGATCTCTAAAACATAAGGAATGGAAAAGTATCAGACACTCCAAATTCAAATACCTAATCCTAATATGAGAAGATGAGATGACTATGTACTTCTAAGATGAAAAAATACAAATAGCAAATAAATAGGTGAGAAAAGTTCAAGGCCATCAGTCATTCAAGAGATGAAAATTAAAACAATACTGAGATTGCATCTTGTCTGAGGAAGAATGGCTCTCATGAAGAATTCAACTAATACAAATGCTAGAGGAGCTGTGGATTAAAAGAAACATCTCTCCCTTGTTGTTTGGAGTGTAGAGTGGTACAGCCACTGTGGATATCAGTGTGCAGATTCTTCCACAACTAGGATTGGGCTAGGGAGATACCTCAGAAGTATAATCACCTGCCTGGCAAGCACAAGGGCTTGGGTTTGGCTCCTGGTACCGCATTCTGTGCTGCTGTTCTGGCCACTAAAACTAGGAATGGTGGTACATGCCTGGAATCTCAGTGGGGAGGCTGAGACAGGAGGATCACTACAAGTCCAAGCTGTGTGGAAAGATCCTGTGCCAAATAAATAAATAAATACATAAACAAACAAACCCTATAGGATTAAAGGTCCTATTTGATCTAGCTATTACTATTCCTGGAAGAAATAAAAACATCATACCACAACAATATATGTGAACTCATGTTAGAACAGCACAATATGTAATACCTAAAACTTGGAAATGACCCAAATGCCCATCAATCAAGAAATACATAAAAGATATCATTTTTAATACAAGGGAGTACTACTGAACTATAAAGGATTAAACTTGAGACATTTACAGGTAAATGGGTACAGCACAGACCATAAGTGAAATAGTAAGATTTTTAGAACCCATCCCTACAGTCAAGGCAGTAAAATATTTGTTACTTATCTCAAGTTCTCTTAATAATCCAGATGATATGTATAATTGTGGGAAAACTACAGGATTATTAAACACAGACATTTAAATTCAGACACCAAACATATGCTAAACAAGCAATATATCCCAGCAATGTACCAGGCACTTGAGACATAGAGAATAGAATAAAATCTTGTCCTATTCCTCATGTTAACTCTGGTTTGATAGTGAAAAAAATTGGGTGTTCAAAGATGTAGAGTGCTTGGGATGGCGAAATTCCTCAGCAGCACAAGCACATGCCTCGCAAGCACAAGGTGCTGAGTTCAATACCAAACACCAAAGAAAAAGAAAGGAAGAAAGAAAAAAAAAAGATGTAGAATAAGGACAAGAGGAGGAGGAGTAACACAAGGAACAAAATGGAAAAAATGTAATTATTAGATAATACAGAAAACGTTCTGAGAGCTAGGCAGCTTAGTGAAATCTGCTGAATTGTCGCTTCCTTGTCACACTATGATTTTACTGGAACACGGGTCATGTGCTTTCAACAAAAATAATTTCTCATACTAATGAACTAGATTGGCAAAATAGCCCTAATGTGCTCTCAGCTCTTATTTCAAACTCATATTGTTTAAAAAAAGATATTTCATTTCCTTTTGAATGTTTTAAAACAAAAAGTAAAGCTTTTGCAAATGTAAGGTGCCCTCTACACAATAAATGTAAGGAATGCGGGGAAATTGCATATGAATAACCTGTATCTTTCACTAGCAACTCAGGTAAGAAAATTGTCCTTTTCTCTGGTAATATAATGCACAGTGACCATTCTGAGGCCAAGGCAGCACGTGTAGAAAGAGAATGTTTTCTTCATTCATGCACTGGTGGACACAGGCCGGTTCTCTATTTCAGCTATTATAAATAGCACCCGAACAATCATCAGTATGCAAGGCCCACTTGGGTATACTGGATACGGAAATCTCTGCAGCAGAATTGCTATCTTAGATTTTGTAAATAGTAGATTTATTTTCAGTTTTCTTAAGGAACTGCCATTTTGCATTATCGTTGTGCTAATTTCTATTTCCAACAGCTGTGTATAAGAATTCCTCTCCTTTTCATGGAAAATTACAACACCCTAAGAAAAGAGATTATAGAGGATTTCAGAAAATCGAAAGATATTCCATGCTCGTGGATAGGAAGAACCAACATCATGAAGATGGCCATACTCCTAAAGTTGCTGTTCAGATTTAATGCAATCCCTATCAAACTGCAACCAATATATCTCCCAGACATGGAGAAATCATTCCTAAAATTTATTTAGAAGCACAAATGACCTAGAATAGCAAAGGCAATCTTGGCCAATAAAGACACGGCAGGAGGCAGCACAATTCCTGACTTGAAATTATACTACAAAGCCACTGTGTTAAAATCAACATGGTATTGGCAACAAAATAGACCTGAGGATCAATGGAATAGAATAGAAGGTGCAGAAGCATCTATGAACACACTCAGCCATCTGATCTTTGACAAAGGGGCCAATCATACTTACTGGAAGAAAGATAGCCTCTTTAACAAATGGTGCTAGAAAACTTGGCTTTCTACATGACAAAAACTAAAACTTGACCCAGCTCTAACACCATGCACTAAGTTAAAATCAAAATGGATTGAAGATCTAAACATTAAAACAGAAACACTCAATCTCCTGGAAGAGAAAGTAGGAGGAGCTCTTGAAGACATAGGGGTAGGTAAAGAGTTCATGAAAAAACATATAGTCACACGGAAAGCACTTGAAAGAATCAACAACTGGTAACAACTCTTCTTAAGGAGCTTCTGCGTGTCAAAAGAAATTGTCAACAGAGTGAAAAGACAACCCACAAATTTTGAAAAAATCCTAACTAATAAGTAATCAGATAGAGGTCTGCTGTCCAGAATATATAAAGAACTAAGATATAACAGGGTCCTCAAATTTAAAGACCCAATTCAGAAATGGCATCTGAGATGAATACACACTTCTCAGCGGATGAAATTAAAGAAGCAAATAAATATATTAAAAAATGCTCCACATCACCAGTCATCCATGAAATGCAAATAGAAGCAACACTGAGATACCGTCTCACTCCAGAAAGAATGACTATCATAAGGAAATCAACCAACAACAAATGTTGGAGAGGTTGTGGGGAAAAGGGAACACTTCTCCATTGCTGGTGGGAATGTAGACTGGTACAACCATTGTGGAGGTCAGTGTGGAGACTCCTCAAAAGAGTCGGACTGGAAATCCCATTCAAGTCTGCTATCCCCCAACTGGGAATTTTCCCAGAGGAACTGAAAACATTGTATCATAGTGATATATGTGTACCTATGTTTATAGCAGCACAATTTGTGATAGAAAAATCTTGGAAACAACCAAGATGTCCATCACATGAGGAATGGTTGAAAAAGATGTGGTATTTTTATATAATGGAGTATTACTCAGCTATTAAGAATGATAAGCTTGAAGCATTTATATTGAAGTGGATGCCACTTGAACATATACTCATAAGTAAAATAAACCATACACACATGTGTAAATATTGTATAGTCTCCCTAGTATAAGAAGCAAAAAGAAGAAATACAATCTAAATACAAATGAAAAGAAATACAACAACAACTGAAAACAAGTGAATGGCATATGCTGCAGGATACTAATCAGCTTTTCTTCTGGATGGTTAACAACCTAAGTTCACAGATCAAAGTTGGAGAAATAGAAGAGCCGCAAGGCCAGCCAACATTTTGGCCCTAGCCTTTCAAGGTCAGCGAAGACTCAGGACATAGGAGAACCTGTACTGCAACATCATGCAACTCAGTTGAGCTCCAAATTTTCTGAACAAGGAGATTATGGAGCCACAGAGGAAAGAGATTGAAGTTCTATAGTGTGCCTGGGGAGCATCACATGGAGAGAAAACTTTCTCTCAGGCTCTCACAGAAAGTAAACTGGTCAAGCATTGGCCGTGACTCATCCACATGGCTGACACAAACAAAGGATCTGCAGAGTGAGGTATAGGATTACAAGATAAACCCCGAGGGACTTCACTGACCTCATAAAAAACAAAATGTACATGTGTTGGTATATAGGTCTTGCTCTGTCTAGGTCTTAACCATCCAGCAGAAGAGTGGAAAAATGAGGCATACTCTGCGGGGCCGTAATAAGTTGAGGTGTAAATGGCTATGGTCAACAACTTCAGATAACTCACTATTGTTGTGGAATGCTAGACTGTGTTGGATTGTGTCATTGAGTTCAGGCACCTAAATTAGTTGAATGACAATGGAGTGCCCATCTTTGACAGTTGTAGGCAAAGGAAGGGGTATATAAAGGAAGAATCATGATGCATGTGTATGGACAGTACAGTTGGAATAGATACACTGTGCTTCTACATAATTCTATGAGAGGCAAGATTTGCACTAATGGTGGTTGGACAGGATATTATGTCGGCTTCTAGTATTATGGACAACCACTAGGAAAATAACAAGGTAGAAAGTATTAATTATTGAATCTTTGATGTCATTCAGGTATAAAAAATAAGATAGGTAAACAGCTACACTCTCTTAATTTACTGATAAGAGACATATGCTATAATAATGTCTGTAAGTATAATATCATGTATGCACCTTCTATGATACCAAAACATTATGAAAACAGTTTGCAATGTATTAATTTATCAAATCCATCTTGTCAAGATATCATAAAACTGTCTCATTGATATTTGTACTTCAATAAAATAAAAATGAAAAGGAATTCCACTCCTGACACATCCTTGCCTGTATTTATAGTACAACTACAAGTGTGATGCAAAAACTCTTTGTAGTTGTGATTTGCATTTTTCTTTTTTTTTTTTTTTTTGCTGGTGTAACCAAGGATTGAACTCAGGCCCTTGTGCTTGCCAGTCAAACAGTTATTCTGTTGATCTATCTCCCCAACCCCAAGATTTGCATTTTTCTGATGACAAATCATATTAAATATTTTCCTATATGTAAAAGAAATTTTAGTATATGTCTGCATATCTACCACTGAAATCTAGAGTTTTAGATGGTGCCTGATTGAACAAAAAGTATTCTGAGTTTATTGTCAAAGACAGGTCATTCTGTTCACACCTATGAAAAAGCAATCCCAGCAACTCTGATAACTGGAAAAATTAAAGTGTATTTTTCATTTATAGCTCAACAAGGTGTTTTGTCCTTATCCTTTCAACACAATTTGCCATCTTTAAGGTGACAGAAAACTTACCAGTTGCTGTACTTAGAAATCTTTGACCAAACAAAGAAGTCTTGAAAGAAAAAATGTTTTAATACAGAAGAGCCCCTATGTTCTTAAAATTAGGGATACATGCTGAAAAGCCTGTAACTTTAATGTATAGCCTTAAGGGTGACAAAATATTAGCTAACATGAGTTTTGCTTTTTTTTTTTTTTTTTTTTTTTTTTTTTTTTGCGGCGATACCAGGAATTGAACTCAGGACCCTGTGCTTGCCAGGCAAGTGCTTACCTTCGTATGCTGTCTCCCCGAGCTATCTCTGATTTTTTTTTTTTTTTTTAGTGGAACCATGGATTGAACTCAGGCCCTTGCACTTGCCAGGGAAGTGCTTATTCTACTGAGCTATCTTCCCAGCCCCAATATCTCTGATTTTCATACTACTCTTTTCCATATAGAAAATTCTCTAAAGTTAAAAAATTTCAGAATAAAAAAGAATTTCAAGTTAATTCTAACTAAACATTTCTTTAGAGAAACAAAACCCAGAGAAATTAAACTTTTTCCCCAAAAATAGTTTCTTCTAGTAGTTTAAGTGCTAACATACAAATTAATTCATTGTCTAAAACATAATTTTAAAATACTTACTTTACTTATTCAACTTGACATCACCTGAATTAACACCTAATACCTGAGGAACCATATATTCTTACTTTGAGAATTATATTCTTATTTATTTATACCAGTACATGATATAAATTACAGAACTCTGAGAAGATGTGACTTCATGTGCACACAACATCGTACTTCCTTTTGGCCATCCTTCCTCCCTCCATACCTTTTTTTAAATTTTTTATGTATTTGGTACATGGTCTCACTCCACAGCTTGGACTCATGGTGCTCCTCCTGTTTTCAGCTTCCCCAGTGCTGGGATTATGGCTGTGCACCACCACACCCCATCTCAGTATCTTGAAGTTCATCTATTCTGCAAAACACCTATCTCCCTGTTTACAATTATATATTATTTTGCTCATTCATTGACTTATACTTGGAGTTTTTCACCTAAGAGAATTCACATGATATTTGAGTTTATGTTTTAGACTAATTTCATGTAAAATTATGGTCACACATAGCATCTATCTTCCTACAAGTGACTCAGGTTTATCCTTTTCATGGAGTACAATATTAAGCCTATGCACTACAGAACACTATCTTCTAAATATGCAGCAAAAATTTGAACATAACTCTAGTTCTCTGAGAATTAGTGTGAGATTTGCTCTGTAGGCTTTGACAAATGTTAAGTACAGAGAAAATTGGTTTCTCTTCAATCAGTGTTACTTTATGGGAATGTTTTCTAATGTAGTATTTTTCCCCCCTTTGGAGACAATTGTACTTCATATGAATCAATATAGAACATATGATCTCAGTGAAAGAACTTGTCTCTTAATGAATTTTGATTTATTGTTTTTTGTTTTAGCAAAGAGAATTACACATGAAAGTAAAATTCTGAAATTTTAAAATTTTGTATGGATGTATTTTATTATAGCAATACAAACTTTCTCCATTTTATGCCTATTAGGAATAAAATAAATAGTATGTGGAAACCTCTACCTTTGATGGAGAACCTTATTTCCTACAACTACATGCAACAGTTTGTGTGAACAGGGCCATTGTCCCAGAAGTCACTTGTCCTTGAGGAAAGTCAGCTTATTGCCCAGAAGACACCAGAGGGGTCATTTCTTGGCAGTGACCATAAGCCTTCAAACTTGCTACTTAAGATATTTGATTTATCAGGCTTTTACATTACTATGGATAGATTCAAGTTAAGTGAAATCAGAGTAATACACAAAATCCACACTTCCCCATATGAACTTAAAGTAAGAAATATATATAACTATAGGAAAAAAAAATGTTACAGCTACATGGAAGGAGTGGTGAAGCCAGGGGTTTTCTGGGCAAGCATGAAATCAGAACCAGAGGATTTAAGTGTTCTGAAAGGCATAGTTACTGATCTCTACAGTTTCCACACACCTTCAACAGCAGAATACACCACCACGCCTGCCTCTGGAGTGTGTACTCTTCTCTCTTTCCATTGCTGACCAAACTTTGAGTCCTCATTTACACTAATGAGGATCATTTTTGTGTTTGTTGTTTAGGGGTAGCCTCACTTCTGTTCTGATCTTGTACTTGTTGTATAATTTTACTCTTAGAAAATTTCCATGTTTGAGGAAAAGGCATGAGAAAGTTCCAATCAACCACCAAGGGCACCTAAAGTCTGTTCCATTTAATAGTTTCTCACAATGTCATTTATTTAATAAAATAATACTGACATGATTCAAATGAAAATATTGCATAATAACTATTATTTCCATAAAATAAGAATATGTCTATTATAACATTTTATATGTCAAATGACCAGAATAATAATTTCTATGATAGTTCACAGCAGAAAGTTATTACTGAAAGTATAATGCAAACTACCATAAAGATGAAATTTAAACTCAAGTAATTTAATAATCATAATCTATGATGTAATTATAGGAGACATTCAAAGAGCACTTAAAAAGTGACCTTATATTTGAATGAAAAATTACACATGAAATAACATTTATTTTATCTCATAGATATTTACTGTTTCTAAAAGATAAGTGTATTTCTGTGTGAACTCAATGGGTTTTTTATAAATGCAGCGTGATCATCTTCATTAGTAGTTATTAATCACCTACCCATGTATAGTAATTTTTGCTACTATAGGATGAAAATGGGTTCCAGGCTTGGGGGTCAAGGAGAAGTCTAGAAACAAATAATAAAAGAAAACCCCTTTCCAGCCAGGCTATTCACGATCATCTCAGCGGCTCGAGGCTGGTGTGTCATTCAGGCACAAATATATGCTTATAACTCACAACTTCAGTTTATAAATTCAAAAGTTGATAAATTTATTTTCTGAGTTCCAACTCACAGGGACAAAGGATAATGCTATTATGTCATTCTCAGATCTATACAACTGATATCTCCACTTTCTTTACAAAAAAAAAATCAGTGCCAATCATTTAAAATTCCCAGAAGAAGATACTGTTAGGTTAGTAATACCCTAAAACATTTGATGTTTGAGTTTGTGTATTTTTTATAGTTCTCTTTCTGGACTTACAAATTATTTCATTTTTTCATTTTTTCTGCTTTTTTTTTTTTTTGGTTCTGGGTACTGTTCTCAAGCTTCAAACTAATATTTATTTATTTTGTGTGTTAGGGTGGATACAGGGTCCATGCAGAGATTAAAGCTGTAACACACCACACCCGATTTCAGTGCCAGCATAGAGTGCCCTGGCTTTCAGAGCCAGCATGGAATGTGGTACTGGGAACTGAACACAGGACCTTGTATTTGCAGGCAGATAGATGCTTATGCCACTGAGCTATCTGCCCCGCCTTAACAAAAAAAAAAAAAAAAAAAAAAAGAGGATCTCCCTAGGTTGCTAAATTTCTCAAGCTGAGATTGATCTTGTGGTATTCTTCCTCTCCAAACATCATAAATAAGGGCTGGGGAGATGGCTCAGTAGAAAAAGCACTTCCCTGGCAAGTGCAAGGGCCTGAGTTCAATCCCTGGTTCTGCCAAAAAAAAAAGTCAAGAATTAAAAAATTCTAATTTTTTTAAAAAAATTATGTTAGCGGAGATAGTACAGTAGGATAAGCACTTGCCTGGCAAGCACAAGGTCCTGAGTTCAGTCCCTGGTACCACCAAAAATAAATATGAACAAAATTTTTGCCCAGGCTTATTGCCTCCCCTATTGCTGCAATCTAATGTTATGCTGTCACTCTTCCTTTTCAAGATGATTTGGACACATTCAATTTTACGAAAGGCTCAATTATTTTGTGCAACAAAAATCAGGAGTCCATATTACCTTGAAGTTTAAGAATTTACTTCTTAGGGTCCGCCAAATAGCTCAGCAGCTATTTGTGCCTGCAGGTGCAGGGGGTTTGATCCCTGGGCCTGCAGCAGTGCTGGCCCTAGCCCTGGGGCGCAATGAGACTGCAATTGAAACTGGGCATGGTGGCACATGCCTGTAATCCCAGCTCTTGCGAAGCTGTAAACAGGCAGATCACTAAGAGTCCGATCTAATAGTAGAACCCTGAACACCCTGTAGACCCTTCCCTAAAATACAGAAAAAATATCTACTTCTTTCCAGTTCCTATGGACTCACTTATGAAAGGGGAGGTCAGCATTTAGGGGTCTGCAAGGTCCTATTCACTCCTATGGTTCTTCAGCTAATAATGAATAAGTTAAGGATGAGGAAGTGAAAAACCAGTAAAAGTGTACTTGGTGTGATAAGACTTCATCAATATAAATTATGATTTTTCTTTTATTCTATGAAATTTCTGTAGCATGTATATGGATTATTTAATGTAAAGTAAATGGGAAGTTTGGGAGGCTATTTTAGAGAAGTCTCACAGACACTAGGAAAATATCTTCATATAAAAAGGGGAAATATTAGCTTATATTTATTATAAATCATCCAGTAAAAAAACCTGATAAGGGATATTTCGTAGGATGATAAAGTTAAAATTTCCAATGATAGATTCCAAAATTGCCTTCTGTCCTCTTTTTTTGTTCTAAATGTAGTTTTTCCATATTAATATTCAGAGTTTTTCTTTCACTAAAAGAGTCTAATTATGGAAGAATGATCAGATGGGTGATGAGAAATTCAACTAGGATGAAATTCTACAGGGCAGGTAATAGGAACTGCGATCAGGAATGACAATGACTTTTTAAGGCTTTCAAACTTGCTTATTTTACTCTAAAATAGCAAAGGAAGCACAAAATATAGGGTAGAAACCAAATGATGCAATTTTGTCATTTGGGGAAAATTAATACTAGCCTGAGCAATAGTTGACTACAGGATGGGCATATATTTAAAACATAGAAACCAGGGGAATCTTTAAAAATGAATTATTTTTATTTATTATACAAACTGAAGCATAGCACCACATTTGCAATTTGCCTGTACAAAACTTTTTAATTAGCATTGTTACTTCTTTTGACTGGTGTGTGCATATCGTTAAGTATACAATGATGGTTTCTCACCTAGTAATAGTTTCTTATTCTAAATGTACCTTGAAAAATCTTATTTTAACTACAATTATAAATAAAATTACATGTTTCAAATAACAAGAGCAAAAAATCCCCAATAATTACAATAACACCAGCATTCCTTGCTGAGTGTTTGCGCGTAACAGACAATGTGCTCAGCGAAATGTGTATGTCTGCGTGTGCACACAGAAGTGATCATGGTCTAATCCATCCCACAAAGGGAGAGAGGCCTAGGCAGGTGAAGAATATCCGGACTCCAGAGAGAAACAGGCAGAACCACATGTTTCTCCTTTGATTTCTGCCTCACCTGGCCTATGTAACCATCCAATATTTTCTTCTCCACCTGCTTTGACCTTGACCTCAATTTCTATAGATGAACAATCAGAAAATCTAGTGGTAACTCCCAAGAGACAAAACAGATAATTAGTTGGTGTTCGTATGCACCTAGAAGTATAAAACAATGAGGGGACACTTGCTTTCTGTTCTAGCACGTGGGACTGGACCATCATTTCTCCTAACGTAAGATAGTTATTGCATCGGTTCCAATGATTTTCTTAGTATTCCTTGACTAACTTAGATATGAGCTTTCATAATTATAGGTTCCTGAAGTCCAGTCAGTGAGATCATTTCTGTTTTAGCTTTTTAAAAAAAATGTATTTAGTATGAGCTCTCCAGGGTCTCACTACACAGATCGGACTCACAGTGATCCTCCTGTTTTCAGTCTCCCAGCGCAGGGATCCCAGTAGTGCACCACCATGCCCAGTGTCAGTCACCAGCTGAGTACGCCCCGGCGGCGGGGCCGGCACGGCATGCCAGGGATCAACCCGGGACCCTGCGACTGTCTAAGGCTGTTTTAGTTTTTAACAACCACGATGTAGTTATCATCTTGGAGTAACTTTGAAATATTTTTAATCTTGGAGGAAGTCTATGTCTTTTTTAATGAAATGAAAATTGGAATCTACATTATCATGCATACATTGATATAAATGCTTTCAACCATGACAATTTTAATGTTATTGTGAACAAGATACACAATATCTTGTTGTAAGGAAACAGCCTCTATGAGCCACAATTTCTTGCCCTCACCGGGGTTCTGAGCCAGTGAAATGAATAATTGGGAGAATTCGCAGCAGTACGGGATACTCTAATTCATCAACCCTTCTTCTGGTTCCCATTATGAATACTCATATACTTAACTGCCATGTACAGCTTCCTGAAGTATGCAGATTGCAAAAACAATTAGATTTCTCCTATGATTTAATTTCAGTGATTACTTCCAACTACATCAACAAACTGATGGTTTCCTTCAGTCTAAGTCTTGACCTCATGTGACTAGGTTGTCAGGTAGGGATGAAGACTGGAGGAAGAAGTTTCCAAAAACTATTAAGAAACTCATAGCAGGATTGGGCAGATGGCTCTGTAGAATAAACACTTCCCTGGCAAGTGCAAGGGCCTGAGTTCAATCCCCGGTTCTGCCCAAAAAAGAAAACCACTCATGGCATTCAGAAGACACTAGTCACACAGCTAGAATTAGGTTTCCAGATTTTCACATTTTCAGCTAAGTGTATTGCTACTACATCTGCCACAAGTCACGCCTCTTATTAGGTGACCATTTTGAGAGGGAGTAGTGGCAATTTGCTTTTTCATATTTGAAAAGTTTACACATTCACCCCCATCTTTTAGTCATACCTTATAGTACAAAATGGTTTTCTTCACGCATGATCCAAAACTGTTCCTCAATTTCTGTTGCGTCAAACCTGTTCTCCATAAATAGGCCTTACACAGCATGTCCTCAGTCTACCCCTGCTGCTCGTGTTCCTGTTGGCAGTCCTGGTGCATTATGGGTCCAGGCGTGCACACCCCCTAAATGCTTTCCTTCAGTCTTTTCTGCCCCTCTACAGCTACTTTTCCTCTCTTCATCAATGCCCTGAATTCTATTATGATTATCATCTGTTATTTTATATTGCAGTATTTCACACGTGCTACTCTGGACTCCACCAGTATATTTAAAGCATCTCTGCAGCCAGAAATGAGCCCTGCATGTCTTCTGTGTGATCCACCCAGAGCCATATGTTAAATAACTGCTTGAAATACACTATGTAGCATTAATTCAATGTCTCACATATTATACAGATATATATATATATATATATATATATATATATATATATATATATATATATATATATATATATATATATATTTAGGTCACTTGCTTCCTTTATACTCCCATAAGAGAAAAACATAATACATAATGTAAGAGATACTTTTTTCAATTAACATGAGTTCTTTCTGGAAATAATAGCACATGTACTCACCCAGTGAAAGTATCAGGAATTGAATTTCCACATGTAATTTACTGTATTTTACTTACAGCAGTTTGGGTTTAATTTGACAACTCTCTCATTACAACTACCAAAAAAATATCCCTTCTTCTGTACAAATGTATTTCCATATTTCCATCTCAGTATAAGCACAGCTGTGAACCAATTACTTCAAAGTTCAAGAGCTGGTTGTTTCTATGCTTAGCATCACTAGAAAACGAATGTAATTCTGGGAGAGACTCTCTGTTCAGAACAAAGAACTTCTTTGTTTTACATGTTATTTTCTTGTTTGGTTTCCATTTCTAGCCCAAATGGGACACATAACCTTCACTATTGCTTTTGTATTTTATACTGTACTTAGTATGGTATAATGAAATAGTATTTTGCATCTTAATTTCAATGTATTCCATGGCACTTTTTAGGTTTTGATAGCTATGGGATAAAAAGATATAACCCAAGTAGTCTACAGTTCAATCCTTTTGTCTAAATTTTTTTTTCAAGCCATCTGCAATTTGAATTTTGTGTAAATAAATAAGTAAATATTTATCCTTTACCTTCTAAATTCTGAGGTTAACTATTCTCTGACTTTCTCTGCCAGACTGACGTATAGTCAATTATCATTACAAATAAATGGTTGACACAAGTATATTTAGACATTCACATTCTTAACCATTTGCTATTTTTTAACAGGAAATCACACTCTGTACATGGCTCTTTTCACTCCAGTTAGTGAACCTCCCACCACTATCTCAATGTATGAAAAGTCTAATTGTCCATGCAAACTCCACAGAAAGGGAGCAAATCCGTAATTAGTGCAGTCTTTTATCTCTTCCATTGATGGGAATGTGTTCTCCAAGCAACAGCTAAAGGTCGTATTCATTTTCTCTACCCCCTCTCCAATTTCCCAGGAGCAGTTGTATGATGTTAGGCAGATCCTAAAGAGCTAATTATTCTGCCTGCCTAATCTGATGGGAGATCTCCCAGGCCCTGGCCTAGCCCTGATTGCACATGCCCTTTATTGCTGCGTCACTGATCCTGCATATTTGAGATGACTTGATTCAATGACTGACAACCAGTGGGAAAGAGGAAGGACAAAGGTACAAGAATAGAATTGTTTTCTATGAATGTTATCTATGTGTGTGAGATAGTTGTGGAAGTTTAGTACAGTATAAGGATCTAAGAGAAACCATGTTCTCTGGTATCTGATTTGTAATAAGAGAAAAAACTGCTCTTCTATTATTGGTCAGAGATCAGTCCATAAATATTCATTCTCTGGAGAGATGTCATATTATCTGTTTGACAACACAATTTTAAGAGAGTTCTCGCCTTTGACAGGTTGAAGGAATGAGATTAGACAGTCTTTCACCCAAGGTCAACTGATAAGTAGTCCTGCCTGTGTCCCCTTATGAATGATCAAATAAGTAATAAGTAAATAAATAAAACCACGAGTTGCACACAAAAAAAGCAGAGTCAGAAACTTACTATTTGAGAAATTTTAAATTAGGAAATAAATCATTTTTGAGCTAGAGTAAAAAAGGATAGTATGAAGATTGGCATAGAGAGAAAGCCTGAGAGATCATCTCAGGCCGAAAGCAGGTCTACAGTAAAGTTATGAGTGGAGAGAATTCTTCTGAAAAAACAATAGCATACACGTAGAAAGAAAAAACCTTCATTTGGCACTGGAAGAGATGAATAAAATAGTTTATTCCTGGAGCTGACTCATCTCTGGATGTATTTTATGTATTTTGGTCTTGCAACTCTAAAAATATTACATGAAATTTTCTATAAATAAGTATTAGTAGAAGTTCTTCATAACTTTTTTTCTAGAAAAAAATAGTTTTCAATAGTCATGTTATGGATAATTTTGCTTTTTCCCCTAAGCAAAAATGTAATGATTTTTCTCTCTCTACAGATCAATACCATACATGAGTTTTGTTCCATTTAATGGTATTGATTATCCTAGGGCAAAATTAATTCTTAGTCAAAATTTAATAAAAATGAGTCAATATGTATTATTAATAGCCTCATCATACATTTATACAATTAAAGATTAAAAATCTGGATGTACTGACCAGATTTTTAATATTATGTTGTATTTACTACTTGACTATTAGTTTTCTCATGGAATATAAGCTTTCATCTTAATATTGCATACAAAGTGCTGGATATAAAATCACAATTCCAATTTCTTTTATAGAACATGAGTCACAGATGGTTACTTAAATTAATTGAAGGAAATCCTTGCAACACACACTGGACCAGGTGTTGTATGAGGTTCCTCTTAGAAACTAAATTTTACTTTTTATGTAGAGAAAGCAGTGTGCAAACAGACCACAAGCAGCAAGCAAAGACAATTTTGAAACCTCGCCGCAAGGGTTAGGCTCTGGGTTGGATGTCATGAGAAAGAAAAGCAAGAAAACAGAGAAGGGGGTTTATGGGAGCTGGTGACCAAACACAGCTAATGAGTAATTCTGAGTCCTACCAGGAGTAAAGAGCTGCAGTGACGTGTGTACCTGATGTGCCTGTGATTTGTATGACTCTACAATGTGAACCTCCTCCATCATCCGAAACAGGATGTAAAACATCTGTCATGTTTTGTAGTAGCCACTGGAGCAATCAGGAACAATCCACCTTCTTTTCAAGCATAACAGTGATTGGAAGCTAGAAGTGAGTCTGGAAGCACAGTGTCCAGGATTTTCTCAGTGAGGGAGCTGACTTCTGTAGTAAATGAGGGATTGAATTAAAAATCATGAAATTTCACAGGACCAATGTAATTTACATGGTTATCCATTCCTATTGATTCATATCAAGCCTAAAATATGAAGTACTTTCTGACAGTAAAGCTAACTTAGGAAGACAAAGCCTCTCTTCCACAATAGGATACTAGATATTTACCCAGTTAGTTTTAGGTATCATTTAATTAGTATCATTCTTCCCTTTGCTTGTGTGCATTCTCCCTGCTCATTCTCTGACATAAAATAAAAAGGTTGTGTTTTTAATCTTAGTAACAATGTGGGGCTACGTATGAGGGAGGAGCCTTTATTTACCCATAATTCTTAGTCTGTGTGTACCAAGTTAGGAAACAGCAATAATAGTAATGCTATTAAAAACAATTTTAGGTAAAACTCAATGCCATCATCCTAAATTTTTAAAAAGACTTAATCTACCCCCTATTGTGAGTAAAGGACATGGAGCGCTTGCCAGGAAAGCACTTATGCTACTGAGCCATCTCCCTGGCCCTCCCTAGTCTATTAACATGATAAAAGTAAAAAAAAAATCTTATTGTTATAAAAAGATGAGATGGGATCTCATAGACTGTAATCAATGAATGAGCCTTTTTATCTTGAGAATAAAGGTTTTGCAGATTGTTTGGGAGGTGTTTACAAAGCAGTAGGCAACCCTATCACCCTGCCTTGGGGAGTCCAAAGAGGGTTACATCTTTCCATTTCTGCATCTTCTCACTTTTACAGTGGGATCAGGATTCACTGAATGATTTTTAGGCCTCTTACATCAGTTTTACCCAGAATGCTCCAAAAATTGAGCAAGTTTTGCATATAATTGTGCTATTTTATTATTATTATTATTACTATTATTTTATTTTTGTTGTCTCAGTGCATGCTGGGATGGGCCAATAGGGCAGGCCATGGACAAAACCTCGAGCCCCTGCTCCTGCTTGCAGGTGCCTTAATCCACTGAGCTATTTGGCTGGCCCTTGGTCTGATATTTTAACAGGAACGTGTGTGGTAAATTGACAGATTCAAAGCAAAGCAACATTGAAGCATCTGGAACACAGAACAAAAGCATAAAGAAATGTAAGGACAACAGCATGCAATTTAGTAACCATTGCTAATCCATTACTTTATTTTGAAATTCGGTGTTAGTTTTATTATTTTTTATGATCTTTAAAGTAAAAACTATAAATGGAAATCATGTTCTGCTTTTTTTTTTACATTAAAATTCTTAGACTGGTTCTACCTCAAGAAGCCTGATACAGAGCCAGCTGAACATTTTTCTAATCCATGGCTTCCCAAAGACTTTACTGTGTATGAAGATACATCAAGAGCATCACTCTTTCCTCAGAATATTACCTTGCAGACCATGCATTTATAAATAAAATATAGCACTTCTCTTAAGAACTCAACATTTTTGCTAATTGCTGCATTTTTCATTTTTTACAGATCTATTTAATCCAGAATTTATAGGTGTTAATATAATATTACAGATTCTCAAAATTAGCAGTATTTTGATTCAGTAAAACAATATATACAATGTAGTTAATAGCACCAATTCTGCACTGTTAAAAGATAGCATTACCTGATGAAAAGCTAATGGTATCCTTGAATTGTGTTCTTGAATTATATGATCATATGGTGCTATATTATTACTACTCTCTACATTTCTTGTGCATTTGAGAGTAAACTTCTTGAAGTAAAAATAAAATTAGAGAAAATACAACATATTATGACTATCTGTTATGGATGTGCCTATTTTAATTTAGGCTTTATTACAGATATGTTCATTTACTTCTTCCGAAATCCATAAAAACATTCTTCAGTTTGTCATTTATTAACTTTGTTTGTCCTACACATATACATTTTTATTGGGGAAAAAGCAACATGAAAAAAGTTACTGGAAAAAAGGCTAAATGAGTATTTCCTTTCTGGTTACTTTAGATTTTACAGCAAGCAAATTTATGCTTTGCTTATCAAGAAATAGACCAGAACAGGGAATATTGCAAAAGAAGTAGCAACATAGAAGAATCTGCTGGAGGCTGATTTAATTTACATATTCTGTTGTTTATGAGTGGGACTTTTAAAAATATTTTTGCTTTAGCTCCATATAAGTGAGTCTGTGCCAAGTGTTTAATAATTTACCAAGAATTTCTTCAAATGATAGCATCTTCTGCAGGGATTCTACTCGAGATTGTTTCAGCTGCACTAAAGAACAGCTGCATGCTTTGATATCAGTTGCTGTCTTTAGTGAGCACAGGCCATGTTGCCTTGCCTGTTTAGCGCCATGGCTTATTCAGGAAGTCCTGAACTTCTCCAGCCTAATAATGAGCTTCTGGGATGGCAGAGCTGAGCACAGGAGAGCCTCCTAAGTCCACCTACATCAGAGGGCATGTGTGGTTTTACTAGTACATGTAACCTGAAAGAGTTTGCTGGAATAAGTAATTTATTAAAATTTATATTTTTTGTTCAATACATTAGCATATGCTTGCCTATTTCTTTTAAAGATTGTACTGTTGCTACTAGTATGTTTGCAGGTAGGTAGGTAGTACATAGTAAGTAGGTAAGTAGATAGGTGTGTGGGAGTGTGTGTGTGCATGTGGGTGAGTGGGTGGGTGGGTGAGTGAGTGGGCGGATGCATGGGTGGATGGATGGATGGATGGATGGATGGATGGATGGATGGATGGACAGATAGATTTCTGAGTTATTTTTTCAAGACTCATCTACCTAGAGCAGGCAAGATAGCTCAGCAGACTAAGCACCCATTTTGGCAGCCAGGAACCAGGGTTCGATCTCATATCCCGTATGCCCCGCAGGCACTGCCTGCAGAGTACACTGAGCCAGCAAACAATCCCAGGCCTGATGGCACACGCCTGAAAACAGAAAAAATCACTACAAGTCCAAACTGCATAGTGAGATGTTATACCAAATACATTAAAAATAAATTCATTTATCTTTATCTTAATTTTCCACTTTTTATTGTTTTTTATTATTATTTTTTTTGTATCTATTACAGGGTCTACAGCGTCTCACGATGTCAATCAGACTCGTAGTGATCCGTCTGTTTTTGACCTCCCAAGAGCTAGGATTACAGGTGCGCAGCACCGTGCCCAATCTTAGTCCTGTCTCAGTGTGTCCCAGGGCCAGGGCCCGAGCAGCTCAGCAGATACTGAACCCTGGCTCGCCGCTGCATCTGCCTAAGCAGACGCTCTAATCCACTAAGCTATTTGGCCAGCATTTACCTTTCTACTTTTTATAGAAAAATCTCCAATTCTTCCTTTTTTCTCCTGTTTTACTTGGCTTTACTGCCCGAATAGTTTCTTTTCTAGATTATGCCCCCCAAATTATGAGCTCTGAAATTGTAAGAGTCATTCTTCCTGAATCTGAATTTGTTAACTGAAAAAAATGAGCATAACTGTATAATTATATGCATGCCAACTTTAATTATTTCAAAGATTTAATTATACTTATTATTCAATGCCTTCTTGAAAATGTTTCTACAATCTGTAAATAGTCAAATATTACATTTCTTGTCTTTTTACCATGACCCACAAGAAATCTTAGATCCCACAATAGTTATCAAGGCTAATAGATTAAGCAAGGATCACAGCGTCTAAGGAAAAGATGCAGCTTCCTGAGTAGGTGCCTCTCCTCCCTCTCCTAAGCCACATCTTCCCGAGTTTCCTGTTCCTCAGCCTCGCTAAAGATATCAGAGTCGTTAGGGATGTCCTTACAGGAGAGGGCATGAATTGCTACAGTGAAATGAGATATCTTGATAGTCGTTATTAAAATAGTACTAAAGAAGCAGATTTGAGTGTGAAAAGATTAGTACAGCAGTTCTTAAAATGATATCAGGAATTCAATAAGCATTAAAACTGTTTGGATGATTCGTGGCAAAGTAAATTAAAATGTAAGCACATAATTCAGAATTAGATAACCTTTTGGAATCAAATTGCATCGATTAGATGTGGTCATGTACCTTATTATTCTCAGCCCCCATTTGCCTTGCCCTCAACCTTAGATAAAATAATTCAACCCTCTTTACATAGTTGGTTCACCAATGAAACTAAAAAATAAATTCAAATAGGTCTGCTTCACTTCAAATTCTAGTGTAGCTTACAAACATAATTATTGTTTTAATCATATGAGAATTTCTTTTTTATTTTTTTATAAAACATGAGTTTTTCTCATTCAATTAATAAACAGTGACTATTGCAATATTAAAATTAGGGAAATCGTTTTTAAAATTTTTTAAAGAGTAGAAAGTGTTTAAATGATTAGAAATAATACAAACTTTCTTTAAGCAGAGTAATAGGATTTTAGCAATTTTATTGAACAATAGTATTTTCAAATTAATTGTTTAGGTTACCAGATATAAACCTGAAAAATTGATTTAAAAAAGTTATAAGAAATTAAAAAGCATAGAAATAATAATAAAAAACTGAAGCATTATCTGCTTCTTTCAATAGACCAACGTAAATAAGCAGAACAATTACATAAACCATCCTGCATATATACATGTATATCCTAAAATGCATCAATATCTTTACAGATATGTTATTGTAGTATATTCTGGTATATTCAGAATATTATAATTAATGCTACTGAAAACAATGGAAAGAGTAACTAAAATAATTGGGCAGTTATTTCAGACTACTGTTACTATTTTATTTCCTAGGAAAGTTTAAGTTTTATTTAAAAAAATACCAAGATAGAATTATCTTTAAAAAATCATTTGATGTAATAACTACACACAAAAATATCGCAGGAAGTACCATGACGCACCTGCTGGTTTGTGTGAGGTCTATACTCTACTCGTTTCATTTGTACAAACCACTATGGCAGCCCTTGTTCAAATTTTTATCTCCATAAAATTTCAAGTTATGTGATGCCATGGATTTTTAAAGTCTCTACAAAACTACAAAAACCATGAATGCTAAATCATTCCACATCAAAGGCACCAAGTGTTCATTTAAATCACACTTAATAAAACAGGACAGCGTTACAATTTGTAAGGTGAGCTCCCTATTGGATCATGGGTGTTAACTGAGACTTTTGCTGCTATGCATGCATGCTGGTTGGCTAAGATAACACTGAAACAGTTATTACATAAGACTCAAGTGTGAGGGGGACCCCATCAGCATAATGATGTATCTATTTGTTAACTATAACTAAGACTCGATTCCTCTTTTGCCAGCTATGTGACTTATAAAATTACTATTTAAAATTCATAGACTTCATGTGCAATAATGACTGATTCTTTCATTACCAAAATTATGAATAAAGTGTGAAAAATATGAGCTGAGTTTCCAATTCAGGTTAAATTCCCCAGAACTGTGAGATTACACCATTTGAAATTTTAGTAGGCAACATATTTCATCAATGAAAAATCATGGATTTCTTCAGGCCCTCAATGTTTAAAAAAACCTTTAAGCCAAACTCACAAGTTTTTTTTTTTTTACTCAATGCAGAAGCATGTCCACTTTCCAGGTCACAAGTCTGTCTGTACACCTTGAGCCTTGCGTAATTAAAACTGCTTAAATCTTCAGGCCTCAAGGAGTCAAAACTTCCAGGGATTTGGTAATTATTTATGGCAAGTACTTTTAGGACTGTAATACTTACAAGAGTGTCTTACCAATAAATATTAGATGATAGGATAATGTGCATTTTAATGAGGGCAATAAAGTGCCACAATCAAAACCAAGTTAATTAGCTATTATCATACAGGTAGTAAAAATAGATGACATACATTTAGCATTTACTATAGGCTAAGTGACTTCATGAATTATGTCACTTACAGTTTCAATGAACACATGATATAGACTCAGTATTCTTACTGTTCACATGTATAAACTGAGAAAGAATTAAAGAAAGAAAAGTTTAACCACTGTATGTTCTTTTAATAATTTCATGATAGCATCGGATATGCTTTTCTGCATTTTAACAAAAATAAAGAATTGTTCTTTAATGAATTCTGGGCTTGAGTGGTAGGGTTTTAATTTCTTTGTAGCCAAAATATTGAGCAATCCAAAGAATAATCCAGTGAAATAATACAGTTTGAATTTTGTACTTTCATTTATACATACATATGAGGTGATAAATTTTAGTGAACATTTACATTTTAAAAAACTTATTAGACACAAGGCTGTTAATAACCTGCAATGTGCCCTCATTTCAAACACATTTATGTGGTCATTCTTGTCACCTCTGGAAGTCCTTATTTGAGTCCTTATAAGGTATAAAAACACATGTGAGAAATACTGCTATCAAAGGAAAAGCAGGCTCATAAAATAACAGGTAGTTGCCCCCATGCCCCTACTACCCCCGATCTAGAACCGGGCATCCTCTGGCTTCTCCCCCAGATGACAGTGGCCCGAGTCACTAAGTGCCCTGGCAGCCAGGACAGCAGGGCTGAAGACACTCGTGATGGTAGACTTCTGGATCTGATTCTGCAAGCTCCAAGAACAAAGCAGTCAGTGCATTCAAAGTGAGAGGGAGTATTTGAGAGTGGCAACGTGTTTTTCACTGTGATACATTTTAAACATATATTCATAATAGTTGTTAATCACAACTAGTAGGACTTTCAAAAAGATGTCATATTGCGGGGAAGACAGATGTGAATGTTGTAGTGTGAGAGACAACAGTTAAACATGATCCACTGATTGGCCGCAATGATTGGCCTCAGTTCATCGACCATTCACTGACCTGCACTGTGCTCTGGATGATACTGCAGACAGGCGGGGCCCTCACTCTGTCAGTTACTGGAGAAACCTCTTTAAGTAACAGAGAATGAAGGTCTTAGAGTAGTTCTGGCTTTGGGACAAAATGAAACTCCTCAATAAGGCGCAAATATGGAGCACTAATGAGAAATTGGAGTCCTTCGCTGCTCGTCTCAAAAGCGCTTGGTGGAGACACAGTATAAAACTTGGATGCTTAGAAGAGGATGTTTGTTCTCCAACAGGAATGCTTCACCGAGATGCTGCTTGGATTATGATGATGACTAATAAAATAAAAAGAATGTAACCAAGTCGGGAGTGGAATGTAGAATAACACTGACACATGGTGCTACTCAAGCATGGCTGGAGGAGTCACTCTGAGGTTTCTATCTGGAGCCCTCTCACCCCAATTCATGCAATAAGAGGATGAGTTTGTAGAGTGCGGCTGGATTCTGGGGCCCTCCAGCCGGTGTGTTAGGATGTACATTGGCAGTGGAGCAGCAGTGGCAGGTGCCATTACCTGGAGGGGTGCTTCTCCCTCCCAACTCAGCCCTTGGTGCTGCTTCCTGGCTGCTGGTACCACAAGAGAAGCTTGTCCTCAAGCAGGCCTTCCCAGCATGCCCCTGTTTGGAGCCAATTGACTACCAATAAACTTCTTTTTTAAGTTATGGGTGTCAGAAAAGTACCTAAGTCATCAAAAACTCTTAACAATATTTGTTTTTAATTCCTGCTCTCCTCTGTATTTTGAACCATTTAGGAAATAAGTTTGAGGGGATTCTCAGGGATAGATTAAAATTTTAAAAATATGACAAAGTATTATGTGCAATGGATGGACTTTCACCAAACATAGCTGTGATATAGGAACCCCGGTACCCAATCACAATCCCCTTCTTTTCCATGCAGTCATGGGTGAAGGAAAGTAGTTCATCAAGTAGTGCTCTTTGCATTAAAACTTGGAAAATGTAACAAGAAAAGAAGAATGCAATATAAGTATTCTATCTCAGAATTTAAATTAAACATTTTAAATATTAAAAACAGTAAGTTGGGGCCAGAGAGATAGCTCAGTAGAATAAGAGCTTGCCTGGCAAGCCCAGGGTCCTGTGTTCAATCCCTGATTCCACAAAATAAATAAAAACATAAAATAAAAAAAACAGTAAGTCATTTACTTAAATGTGAGTTAATTTCTATTCTGCCCTCAAATAAAACATTATGATGTCCTTAAAGAATGAAGTCACTTTTCAAATGCTAGATTTGAACTCCTTAGATAATGTATTTTAAGACAATTCCTTTTAGGAATCAATATTTTGAAAGTAGAGTGTCACTAATGTGGGGTTTTGTTTTGTTTTTTGTTTTTTTTCAGAACAGGGATTGAACTCAGACCCTTGTGCTTACCAGGCAAGCACTTATTCTACTGAGCTATCTCCTGGGCCCCTATTTTTGCAGTCCTGGCAATTGAAGCACTTATGCAACTGAGTTATCTCCCTGGGCCCCCTGTCACTAATGTTTTTAAAGAACTTTCTAATACCATAGACCTATGTAATTCAAATTATTTTCAAAATAAATTTTATTATGGTGACTTTGTCACATTAAATATAAACTGTAAAATTTAGTTTAAACTTACATCAAATGATTGTGAAGTTCTTTGGTTGCTCTTATTTTAATTTCACTAATGCTAGACATTTAAGTTTTGCTAAGTACAAGATCAGAGGGCTTTCTTTATAAGGTTCTACTTGTGTCTTGTGCTCCTGAGAGCCAAACCTAGACTACATGCACACCAAGCACATACTCTACTCCTGAATTGCACCCCCTGCCCTTCTTTCAAAATTTCTTGAGTATTTACACCACACTTTTTGACTGCCCTTGAGCTATGCAAAAGATGAGAGTGTGGAATATGGTGCACATCTGGGAAAGTATAATGGATCCTTGGTATGAAGAGAAATGAAGCTATAGCGATTTAATTTTACTTTTGGTAGACTTTTTTCAACTGTCCAATATTCTAAACTTTCATCACTTTTTGCGTTCTGAACCTACCAAATGCTTTGTGTCAGCTTTGTACCATATGTTCCCCATAACTGTACACTTTCAACATATTCCATTGTTTTTGGCCAGGTAAAAAGTACTTGAATCCCAAATTTTTTATGATACAACGAAAAATGTGTTCAAAGTCCTACCCCAGTCAAATAACACTCAGACCTTGACTTCTGGCAAAGGCAGGCTGATATCTCAGATGACTCCAGGTGAGCTTAGTAAATAACACAAGCAAGAAAAGGCATGATAGCAGGGTGTAGGTCTTTTTAAATGAAAGAAAGGTAGCATTAGTTCATTCTGTTTTCAAGGGTGAGTCATTCACCCTGGGCCACTGCTGCAGTGAGACATTTTTATTGATTTGCAGATTAAGAATCTATTTAAAAAGTGATAAATCAATCCTTCTCCTCAAGCCTACTGCAGAATGTTCAGGAACTTGAAAGCAATCACTGCTGTTTGAGGAAAGCTTACTGAATGTGTGTTTCATATAATGATAGAGAAAACTATAGCTCATAATGAAGGCGCTGTTATTGAACATCTTGATGAAAAGTTACAAGATTGAGCTGGCATGAATCAATGCATGAATCCCGAAGCCTGCAGGTGGCAAGAAGAGCAGAGTGTACCCACCTTGATTACCCTTGAATTTGAAAGTCAACAAGGACTCACCCCCACCCTGAAATTCCACACACTGCTGTCTTGCTCAACTATGGTACAATTACCGCATGATACAGAGTTAGTGAAATTAATAGTTAAAAAATAAACCTCCTGGATACTGTCTGTGTTGTATTTAAATACAGACCATAATGGGAGACAGAGATATTTTTACCAAATCTTAAATTGTGAGGCTATGCTTGTGAAGGAGAAAACGACTCTTTCAAATTCTTGAAATTTGTCTACCAGGAAAAAGAAAATCAAAATGAAGTAGTTTTCCAACCAGAAATGTTCGATACTAGTTTACTAATTTGGCTATTATTTTTCTTTTTGCACAAAGAACTGGAAGATTAAAAACAAGACACAAAATACCATTATTTCACCAAACTGGTATATCTTAGGTTTTTACATCTCACTAACCAGCTACATTTGAATTTAACAAGCTTTATAGTAAACTCATAGATTTCAGTTTTACCTGTACCCTTTCTCTGTGGTGCTTTGTAATTATGCATTGGACTGTGGCAAATTGCTTTCAAAATATGAACCAAGAATCACTTTTCACCTTAAGCCACAGAGCACCTAAGGTTTGACATGGACCTAATCAAGACAGCTGAGATTAATATTTACTTTTCTTCCTAAAATATAATTATTAAGAAAATAACATGAGTTTTTTTCTGTAGGTATTTATAAAGTATCATAATTTGTTTAAATATCAAATATATCATATTTTAATTAAAAGAAATCTCTCTGCAAAAATGGCTATCAATGTCATAATATTTAAAAATCAAATCTCATAGAATCTGATATCATTTTTATAAATTACAGTTTATAGGGGATCACACATAGTATCAACACAAGGCTTCTATAAATATTCCAACCTTTAGTTAGCAATCCTACCCAAGGAGATAGACATGGAAAAAGAAGCACATTATATAGCTAAAGCTATTAATTATTATTTGCATCACATCAGAAAGTTTGGAATGAATTGTCTGATCGTAAAAGAATGAGCAAATGATGTCCTCAGCCCTTAGGGTATTATTGCAGTTATTGAATATTCTGTTGGCTATCATTGTGGAAAAATGCTCAGTGCATGACTAAATTGAAGCCTTCTTCATGGCAGGGATTCCATCTCTCTCAACCCACCATTGTCAGTAGGGTACCGCAACAGAAGTTCATGTCTGCTTCAACTGACAGTGCGGTGTGAGATGATTCTTACTGACACACAGATTTCCACCAAGTTTCAGGAATTCAGGGTTCTTTTTATGGTTTTGCCTTCATCTAGGTTGAACTTTTTTTTTTTTCTTTTTGGTGCCAATATTGAACTCAGGACCATACGCTTGACAGGCAGGCACTTATGCCACTGAGATATCGCCCCACATTCCTTCCCCTGGGATCTCATTGGTCTCAGCATCTGGCCAGCTAAAATGGAAAAGGAGCACAGAGAAAAAAAATAATTATTTAATGACTTGACTCAAAAGAGAGGCATGACAATTTTACTTCCAATAAGCTAGTGACAACTGTGGCATGACCATGGTACATAGAAAGCAATTTTCTAATGATTACTTTCTACTAGGGAAGGGCAAGAATATATTTTGGTGGCCAATTAGTTATGTCTGCCAGACCTTCCTTCAGCATAGTGCTTTCTTTATCAATGTTGATTGAATGCATTTCTTATAAAGGATTCATGAGAAAATAATACAAAGGCATTGTCGTAGTCAGGGTTCACCAGGAAGACAGTTTAATAAAGGACATATAATTTATAGTACCATTTTAAGCAGTCACCCCAAGAGTCAAAAACCAAGGCATACAGGAAATCTGTCCACACACTAACACCCAAAGAAGATGCTGGATTGCAGTCCAGCTGATGACATAGAGCTCATAACAGTGACCCCTACAGCAAGTCCAGATGGAGGCCAAGAGCCCACCACAGTGTCTCACGCAGGTCTTTTCAAGCATCTGTGCTAAGAAGGCCCAAAAGTCAATGGAGGAAGCTGAAAAGTCTCTGCCAATGGGATGAAGGATCTGTGCTAGCAGGCTGAGAGATCTGCACCAGAGGCAGGAAGCAGTGCTCAAAATAAGAACCACAGTTCTCTCAAAAAGTACCACTGCCATCCTCAGTGACTAGGTCCTGAGGTCTTCTAGTGAGAAGAAGAACAGAGTCCATATCAGGAGAAACAGTGTGACAAACTTTTCCAGGAGACTGCATCCCCTCTGGAGCCAGGAAACAATGCTTGAGCTAAGGACCAGCTAACTTCCCCCAAGTGAACTGTAGTCATTCTCAGTGACAACAAGATCCCAAGCTCCAAGGGATGAGAACAGCCAAGTTTATCTCAGGAAAGTCAGTTTGACAAGCTCCTCCAGGAGAATCAACAGCCCCACCTCTTCCTCTCTTGTTCTCCTCTTTGTGGCGCCAGCAACAATCCCCAGGTGGGCCTCCTACACTCAGCACTACACTGTTAGAGCTCAGCTGGGTGTTATAAGTTGCCCACCAGCTGTCAGTCCCCAGGGTCCTGAAACACCTTTGTCCTTTATAGGTCCAGAGGTCATTCTCAAGAACTAAACTAAATATAGATGATGCTGCTGAATAGAAAGTTTGCGCAATGTTGAGAGTAAATTGTAGAAATCAGAACTGGAGATCCATGTGGCAAACAGCTAGACTAATTTGTGCAAAAAATGATTAAGACAAGAGCAATAGGCTATGAGGGTCAGGCGGGAGGGACAACAGAATCTTACTCCTAACTATGGAAAACATTAAGAGATAGAGAATGACATCCTTTTTGAAAGTTTGCAGGAGGAAAGAAAGTTTGGGGGACTTGTGTTTACCCACACAGAGAATGCAGAGGAAAAAGCAGATTTTTAGGAAAGTAACAATTTTATATGAAATATGGAATTCGACATATCTGTAACTTTTTTTAGAGAAAGGATGTAATTAGCATATGAAGGAATGAGTGGATTTTTAGCTTAAACTGAATAAATAGAAGTCAGTTAGTGTATGAGCATATACAATGTGTTATCTTTAGAAGATCTGTTGATTAAGAAGAGGAAAGAACCTGAAAGCTGGCAAACTGTAAAGGCTAAAGAAAGAAACACTACATGGTAAAATCCTAGAGAGTAAGGAATCTAATGATTATCATTGTATAGGGCTGGCCAAATAGCTCAGCGGATTAAAGGGCCTGCAAGCAGGCACAGGGTCCAGGGGTTCTATCTCCAGGCCTGCTGTGCTGGCCCCACCCCCAGGGAACTCTGAGATGGGCAAGTGAGACAGGGCCTGGTGGTGTGTTTCTGTAATCCCAGCTCTTGGGAGGCTGTAAACAGGCAGATCAGTACAAGTCTGATCTAGTAGTGAGACTCTGATCACACTGTAGACCCTGCCATAAAATACAAAAAAAAAATATTTTCATTGTGTTAGAAAATAAACGCTGGACCAAGAAGACAGATCACTATGTGAGAAATAAGCAAGGAGAGGTTAAAAACTTTTCCAGTAAAAGGGAAAAGTAACCTGTCCTGTAGCTGCCCTGGGGAAACAGTGGCAGATTTAAGCAGCTGTGAGTTTGTTGTTTTAGAGGCAAATAATTTGTCATGAAAAGATAAATAATATTTTTAAAGTGAGTAGCAAAAGAATTTACTCAGTGGGAAGGGAAAAGTGGGATGCGAAAATAACAAAGACGGGAAAAGACATATTTAGTTATATATGCAGGATGCTGTGGACAATTGTACTGCCAATTTCTGCTGGTCTTTTAAAAGGTACAGCTAATGCTTATTTTTTTATTCTTATGTGTTTTCCTTCTGAATTTACTACATTTTTGTTATTCTTTGCTTTTCTGTAAAGCCATCTTTCACGTTTATATCTAACAACCTAAACAACCAATTTGAAGATAATATCATGCAATGTAGCAACCATTGTTGAACTCCTATTACATTAGTGAAATTTTGTATCATTTGTAACGATTTTTTCTATCACTCTTTTGAATTCTTTAACAATTTAAAAAAATGATAACTTCAAAAATTAAAAAATAATAAAGTAAGTAGCAAAATGTTTTCAGAATCATAGGTTAATTACCAAAGACTCAACAGGGTGGATGGGTGGTCACTGAGATCTCTGGGAAAATTACTGACCTCACAATCAGTGTAATTGTAAGGTATGATGGATTATGCAGTTTTATTCAGTGTTCTATTCAACGTTATTTATGTAGATGCCAGGAATACTAAGCCTTTCGTGTATCTAACTTTGTTCATTTAATCTCGTGCTGCTTGGGGTGATAACGGACATAGATGATTCTGATAGTTTCCTGTTATTCCTTTTCTGCAAAACCCCAATAGAAAATTCACAAAGAAACTAAAATAGCCTCACATTCAATATCAAGGAAGAATTACTTGACTCGTGTCCTGTATTCTTTATTTGGGCCGAGCAATGTCTTATTTACCTGTAAGTCCCTCTGACAAAAGCCTTGGATTTAATAGGAGGACAACTTTATTTCACAAGGTGAAATCTAAAGCATTTGTATAATACTGAGCTAATGATTTGCACGTGCTGCAGTAGGTTAGTACAATACTGCAATAGAATTTCTGATCTTTCATCCCTGCAAAGTGCAAGTGCCCCACAATCACTTGATACTTGGGAAATACTTGCCTCTCACACATTTGGCTTATTTCACATACACAGTGACTTGGTGGAACAGGAGACAAGAGGCCAGAGGGACAGAGAGAGCTGTATCTATGTAGGGCTCTAAAAGTCTAAAAAAATCTCATTTTAAGATATTCTTTGCAGAGTTATAGAATGATAAAGAAATTTTCAAGTAAACATATCCTAGATAATTGTCAACATGGTAAGTTTACTTTAACTTTATTCTGAAACCAGGAGTATATACCAAACACAAAGCCATGTGGTATAAAATACACACTAGGAAATGTTCATATATGTGAACAGTAATGATTCATAACATCACATGCTCATTAATTCATAAAAATATATAAGAATGTGCAAGAAAAGCTGTATTTCTCTCAAAATCAGCTTGTGTGTGTTGACTTATTATGACTTCAAGCAGCAAGGAAACTGGCTGGTAACACAGCTGGACTATAGAAAATAATGGGAAGGGACAAGAATCCAGGAGATTTTGTCCAAATTTTAGCCTCTTTCCCAGAGTCTGGATATTTTTTCTTCCTTCACTTCTTTAGACAGTTACTGGGTGGAAAGGAATATGCCACAGTACTAGGACTGTTTATGACCTCAACAAGGTGGAGATAAATACATCTAATAACATACAAGGATGATTAAATATATGTGGAATATGTAGATTTAAAAGAAATTGCAGTGAAAACAATAACATTCATCCCCGCAAACACTGTAGTCTCTCTTGCTTTAAATATACCCATCCCATCATTCTGAAGCAGGTCTACAAGTCCTCTTTCATATATTTTGGAGGGGTATGATTTTAAAAAGTACAGTGAATGCTACCGTCTGATATGAAGACAGGTCCATAAAAAATTTACAGTGCATTCTCCTCCAGGTTATTCGCAAGATCTGGCACTGTTAGACTTCAGGCTCTTTCCCAGGGCTAAACATTTCAAACTGTCACAGGACATGCAAATAACTGCGACGGTGTAACTAGTCACTGACCAGTGAGAACTTTCAGAATGCTAAAGTGAGGCGAGAAGTCATTTGGGAAGAATGAATCCGGTGTGTCTTTTATTATAATACCTTTTCACTTTAAATATTTAACAATACAAAGTCATTATGTTTCAAAAACCAAAAATGTATGGGTCACTGTTGGGGATGGGGTGCTCCATGAAGAAGGTTTTCTTTTCTGTTTTTTTTTTTTTTTTAAATCCAGCAATATCTGAAAACTGCATTTAGGATTATTGAGTGTTTGGAGTGTTTGGATGGACAAATTCCAGAAATTCCATTTCTGTTTTTTGTTTTTTAATCTGGTGACTCTCAAAAATTGTTAAACCTAGTTTAATTTTCTGAGACATTATCAGTTAAATTTTCAGACATTGTAGAGAAATATATCTAATAAAAACTTTATATATATAAAATCACCATGGCATACTAACATTCAATAAGTTTAATTTCTCTACCAAATTTATTTACAATCTAACATTAAAAGTTCTTTATATAAAGATATAAGAAGTTTCAACAGCTTATAAGATATTAAACTTGCTTATTCCAGCTTTTGTATCTTTTGCTGCTGAAATGAACCAAATGTTATAATGTGAAAATACCTGTAAATTTCCTGTTATATAGGTCTTGCTTTATCTTGGTTTTAACCATTCAGCAGAAAAGTATAAAAACCTGGTGTATAAAATAAAGCCATATTAATATGCTAAGCTGTGAAACATTCAAGTCAACAACTTCTGTGGATAACCCACTAGTATGGTGGACCGCTGGACTGTACTGGATTATTTTGCTGAATTCATGCACCTATAGTGTTTAGATACTAATGGAATCGCCATCTCTGACAGCACTAGACAAAAAGAGGGGCTACAAAGGAAGAACCATTTTGTATTTGTATATACAGAATAGTTAGGCTAGATATACAGGTACTTTCACTTAATTCAATTAATGAGAAGAAAGGTTTTTACTAACAGTGTTTGAACAGGATATCCTGTCTGTTTCTTGTGCTATGGATAACCACTAAGAAGATAACAATGTACAATGTATTAATTATTGAAACTGTCTTATTAATCAGTTTTGATACTGTATCATTGCTATTTGTTTCTCAATAAAATAAAATTAAATTAAAAAAATGAAAATACCTGCAAAAGTCAACTTGGGTTTAATTGATATTAACTAAAATTTTTACATAAAAATTCATACTATCTAGATGTGTTGGAAGTATTAAGATTTTACATAAGGAATGAGAAAAAGGAATGATCTAGAAGCTGAGATTGATAAAGTGAATCACTGTAGCAAATTTGATGAAGGTCTGGTGAACTGAAACACGATTCTCAGGCTCTTATGGTCTCTCCAGTCTTTCTCCAACATATAAAAATAAATAAATGATACCAAGATGCTTCAGAAATATTTTAAATTCATGTTGATAATTTGCAGAAGGAAAATGGAAATCATTATTCATTTTAACACTGGTTCCATCACATTGTGTTTCACTCTCATTACCTTTTAAATTCTGTTATTTTAACTGAATAGACATTTAACACACTCCCACCTTGGGCAGAAGACAGCACTACACACTGGAAAATTGGGAGAAATAGGTAACCTTAAAAATCTCTAATAATTAGCTTCTGCTCTGTGTTAATTTGATCAAATTTTGTCAAGCTAAAGTACATGCCTTCGAATCATGAACTACACAAAATGAAAAAAAAGGGAAGAAGAAAAGCAAAGAAAAAGAAAAGTACTTTCTGTATTTTTATTGGGGCACTTACTGTTAATTTAAATTCTATCAGTGTGTTTGACACCACAACACTGAATTTTTATATACCATTTCATTACGAGTGATGTAAGAACTGAATGTTTCTTCAACTCATTCAGTATTCTAATGAACTCAGAATACAAATTCGTACCATTAAAAATAATGGAATCTCACTCTTTTTCAGCTATTTAAATGCTTTAGAATAGAACAATCCTTTTTTATTCTGGGAGGTGTATACAATAAATCTCATTATGAAAATTACCATATTCACGCTATCTTAATAATGCACATGCCAATATCTCTCCTACCTTCAAACAAACAAATAATGGTGAAAATTATGCTGGTGCTGACAATAGCCAGGAAATGTTATTGAAAAATAAACTATTTTCTCTTATTTTCAGGGCAAAATGGCTTCTTTGCTCATTTAAGTAAAAGACACATACATTCTGAATATTCAGATATTCTCAGTACATGGAAAGAATCCATACACAAAGATGTTTGTAAGTGTCTTGTTTGCAGGTGTGTAAGCTTGCATGCCAGCATGGATAAAACACCAACAGGTAAAATCCAAATTCTGTGAATTTTGTGTGTGGATTAAACAGGAATGTTTTTCAAATATCATTAGCACCCTTGGAACTTGTCAGCCAGAACCATTACATTGCTGTTCCTTTCCTGTGGACTATGGTGCCAGTATGACTAGGTTCCTACTGGAGTCCCTTTCTGAGACAATAGCTGGGGCACCTTTGGGACCTGCTCTGCTATCAGAAAAGCCCTGCTCCTTGATTGCTGCACCTACCACGTGCCCGCCTCTACTCCCCTTAAGAGAGTCAGATAGGGGCCGGGGAGATAGCGCAGTAGAATAAGCACTCTCCTGGCAAGTGCAGCGTCCTGAGTTCAATCCCCAGTACTACAAAAATAAATAAATAAATTAATTAATTAAATTTTAAAAAGAGTGTTCAGTGCACTGGGAGGACAGACTCAAGCCTCCCCTTAGTACAGCAAGAAGCAGAGCACAGTTGGAGCCGGAATTACATCCAGGGTCTCCGGCGAAGGTCACTCAGTCATTTCCTCAGTGAACTCACAAGTCGTTTTGTTGTTCGCTACCCACTGTTTACTCCAATGCTTTGTTGCTAAAGCCAAAATGATGCCAAACCCTAAGAATTCTACAGGTACAATTGTACCATCTTCTAAGAGAGCTTTCTAAGTTTTTTCCCTCTCATTTCTCAGTCCTTCAAAAGATTGAGCACTGGGCCGGGGAGATAGCTCAGTAGAATAAGCCTGGCAAACGCAGGGTCCTGAGTTCAATCCCTGGTGCTGCAAAAAAAAAAAAAAAGAAACGAAAAGAAAGATCAACCACTTTTCATTTCCACACAGCTCTGCTACAGAGATCGCAGGCCGTCGGGAGGACAGTGTGATGACCGCGCTTTCCATTGTCTAGAACTTCTAGAGCCCTCTGTACTCTCTCATTTGCTTTATTTTATTCACTGAATCCATGTAATTTTGGCCTTAGATTTCAATTGCAATCTCATGTACTCTTAACTTTCTAATTCAGTTAGTTAGTATTTCTGCCGAATCATATGATTTTTAGCTTAGTTTTTACTTTTGATTTTTTTTTAAGATGGGGTATCATTATGTAGTTCAAAGTAGTCTTGAGCTCACAATGTAGTGTAAGCTCGCTTCGAACTAGCAGTAATCCCCCTGCCTCAGCCTCTCATGTGCTGAGACTATAAGCATATGCCACAACACTAAGAAAATCCTACAAGTATATTTTTATTTATTTATTATTATTTTTTATTTTTGCAATACCAGGGATTGAATGCAGGACCCTGTGCTTGCCAGACAGGCACTTATTCTGCTGAGCTACCTCCCAGGCCCCAATCCTACAATGTTTAAATAGTCAAAATAGCGATTTTCAATATCTGTTTAGCTGGTTTAAGAATCAAATTAAATATTATTTAATGGAATAAAATTGAATATGATCTAAGATGTTCTAATTAAATGTAATAGTTTAAATGATATTAATTTGAAAATGCATTTTCAAGGTGTAAGTTCTGCAATCTCTTGTTGAGAATAAGCAGGGCATATGAATGAAAACTGCACTACATTTTACCACATTTAACTGTCATTCCTAATGTGTCTTAAAACCTATTACTGACACTAGAATAGAAAGATGATGTTGAAAGTCAGGAAGATTGTTTATTGATTAATTTAATTAATAGCTTCATACATTCTATTTTTACCTACCTTGGGGACAGTCAATGAACACAATTGTTTGCCAACTATGCATAATTTGTATTTAGTGAGTTTTCAACTAGAGGATGAGTTTTTTGTTTTGTTTTTTTTTTTTTTTGGCAAATTCCTTTATTTTTTTTTATTTTTGTTTTATTGAAGTACAAATATCAATGAGACAGTTTTAAAATACTTTGACAAGATGGATTTGATAAATTAATACATTGCAAACTGTTTTCCTAATGTTTTGGTATCATCGAAGGTGCATCCATGATATTATACTTACAGACATTATTGTACCGTATGTCTCTTATCAGTAAAGAGTGTATCTGTTTGCATATCTTATTTTTTATACCTGAATTACATCAAAGTTTCAATAATTAATACTTTCTACCTTATTATTTTCCTAGTGGTTGTCCATAGTACTAGAAGCTGACATAATATCCAGTCCAACCACCATTAGGGCAAATCTTGCCTCTCATACAATTATGTAGAAGCACAGCATTATCTATCCCAACTGTACTGTCTGTACACACACATCATGATTCTTCCTTTCTATACCCCTTCCTTTGTCTACAACTGTCAAAGATGGGCACTCCATTGTCATTCAACTAACCTAGGTGCTTGAACTCAACAACACAATCCAACACAGTCCAGCATTACACAACAATAGTGAGTTATCTGAAGAAGTTGTCGACCATAGCCATTTACAGCTCAGCTTAATATTATGGCCCTGCAATGAATACTTCATTTTTATACTTTTCTGCTGGATGGTTAAGACCTAGATAGAGCAAGACCAATATACCAACACATACACTTTATGTTTCTTATGAGGTCAGTGACGTCCCCTCAGGGTTTATCTTGTAGTCCTGTACCTTATTCGGTAGATCCTTTGTCTGTGTCATCCATGTGGATGAGTCACGGCCAATGCTTGACCAGTTTGCTCTCTGTGAGAGCCTGAGAGAAAGTTTTCTCTCCATGTGACTCTCCCCAGACACACTATAGAACTTCAATCTCTTTCCTCTGTGGCTCCATAATCTCCTTGTTCAGAAAATTTGGAGCTCAACTGAGTTGCATGATGTTGCAGTACAGGTTCTCCTATGTCCTGAGTCTTCGCTGACCTTGAAAGGCTAGGGCCAAAATGTTGGCTGGCCTTGTGGCTCTTCTATTTCTCCAACATTGATCTGTGAACTTAGGTTGTTAACCATAGAGGATGAGTTTTGACTCTATAGTCTATTTAAAACAATGGTGGACCTACAACATTCAGATTTGTATATTGATTACAGGTTAGATTGAGGAAAAAAATGTAGTAGATACATAAGTTCCTAATTCATTTTCATAATTAATTATCAGGTAAGTTTAGAAAACACATGCACACAAAATATCTTTGTTCAAAATTATCCTTATGTAAATTGTTAATAACCTTATTTCCTCTGCCATATAGGTTTTGGGGAATACCTCAGTAACATGAATCAGGATTAGATTAATCAAACTAACCTAGTAGAGATTGGATTGATGACCTTTCTCTAAAGACTGTGGGGATGATCTTGTCCAATGTAGTTATATATATTGATGTACTTTTAAGAGGTGCTGGTCAGGGTCACAGTATTCACCTTCTTCCTGAGATTCTGTGTATCATATATTTTGTTGTATGCCCACATAAAACAGTGACCTGGAACAGCAGTGAAATGTTCACTCAGCTGCTTCCTGGCTTTGTGACCTCATACAAATTATTGCATCTTACTAAACCTTTAGATTTTGCTTTGCAATTGGAAATGAGGATATCAACTTCATTGTAAGATTCTGAGAGTTTCCTGAACAGATATCCATTTTTCATTGCTAGTCATTGTTGGCTTTTATATATGCTCCTACTTGCCTTGTGCCAAATTTGCCCTGTGTGATGGTTTCAGTTCTCATACTCACATTAATTTGATCAATACTAGGGACACTATTCATAGTCATTTCCTTAAGAAACTTGGGCTCAACCCCTAGAATTGAATGTGACATTACATGTGAAGGTGCTCTGTGTATCCACTGTGTGTGCACACGTAGTAGGTATAGATAACTGATCTTTAAGGAAATTTAAAATTAAATTATTTCTCCCTTTCCCATAAAGACAGAATTTAAAACCAAGCTTATGCATTTATATCAAAGAAAGGAAGTTCCGATTCTACACAACTCAGAATCAGTTACCTTTGACATATTTCACTTGCAGAAAACAGTGCCGGAGAAGAAAGATAAGCAAGCAGCAAGGACAGACTTCACGCTGCCGGTCCACAGGCTGGTGATTAGGCAGGTGTGGGCCTTAGATAAAGCACACAGGCCTCCGTGGCAACATCTGCATCATGCTATTTTGAAGCCTTCACTCACTGCCTGGCCTCTCCATTCCCTCCCTGTGTGCGGCCTCTCTCCTGCTTTCCTTTCTGAGCACCACTACCCAAAGGCAGCAGAACCACAGCGGAATCCCCCTGTGCATTCCCCGCCTGGCTGTGGACCTCCTGGAACAACAAAGCTACAGGGGCTCCGTGATGAGAGATAATCTGTAGAATAATATTTTATTTTCTCAATAAAATTGCAGAATGCTCCAATAGTAAAGCAAGTTTTCTAGTCAGCCTCCAAATCCTATAATGTGACCCTAAATTAAATTCTCTGTGAGAGAAACAATCTCCACACCATCATCGTCAGCTAATATGTGAAACATCTAAGCAGCCCTTTCTAAATCCATGTTACAACTGAGAAGAATTAAGTCTAGGAGCTACATTGTTTTTTGGATTGGTTGGAACAAAAATAAGTATGAGTTATGTTTTTACAAAATACTACTGACATTTTTAGCTAGATGACACGTACTATTAGACAAAAAGGATAGATAAACTCAATAACTGCAACCATATTTGTCTTCAAAGATGTTCTGTAAAAATATTTATGAAACAGCATAGACAACATAGAACATCAGAGACTCTATATCATTGGAAGAAGTACTCTCTTAGAAGCCCTTTTTAACGTATACAGCAGTGTATGTTGGGGGATTGATTGACTGATGGATTGACTCTGTAGCCTACAGAAAAGTTATAGGACTATTATAGAAAAAAATTTGGCCTAGGTATCTAAAAACTATGCAATCCGAATATGCATTTTGAGTTAACCAATAAATCTATGAAACAAGGCAAAGAAATGGTGATCTAACCGTGGATACTTTTTACCTCATTGCAACACATAATTTTGCTTGTGACATTATCCTTGAGAGATATGATTCTATTCCTAGTGTTTTTCTTTATTAATTAATCTTTATCTTTATGTTCTAATTTAAATACAACAAAAACTCAGAGCAAAATCTTTTTAAAATGAATAGAGGATTTCAAAACAAGATGATAGGAAATCAAGAAAGATTGTCATATTATATTTTGTTACAGTCTAAGTAGTTGCTCAGATTACTAGATAAAAGTGTGTAAAATTAATCAAAATATTAAGCTTTAATTATTCTTTATAGTAAACCAGTAGAAATTATTAGTACAATTATCTTAGCTACATTGTGCATATACGCCTTTTCCCTTCTTTCTTTTCTACTTTCCCTGGAAATTTATTTTCCTTTCATAATATGTATTTACTGGGGCCGGGGAGATGGGTCAGTAGAATAAGCACTTCCCTGGCAAGCACAAGGGCCTGAGTTCAATCCCGGATTCTTCCAAATAAATAAATAAATAAATAAATTTAAAAAAAAGAGGAATTTAAAAGATTGGAGACTGCGAGATGGCTCAATGGAGTAAGTGCTTCCTTGACAAGCTCAAGAGTCTGAGTTCAATTCTTGGTTCTGCCAATGAAAAACCAAAAATATAAAACATGTATTTACCTTTCAGATCTTATTTACTCTTGCAATTTCTTATATGAACAAGGTAATATAATGTTTGCCCATGTGGGTCTGATTTATTTCATTTATAAGTATGGCCTCTAGTTGCAGCAACTTACCTATAAAAACCTCAACTTTATCTTTTTCACACCTCAGTAATACTTTATAGTATAAAATACCATATCATTTTTGTCCATTCCTCAATTTATTGGCATTAAAGCAATGTTAGTGATTTCCTGATAGCCTGCCTATGTGTTTCATGAAACTGGGATGTTTTTGTTTATATCCAATTAGGATCTTTAAAAAAGAAAAGCATAACAGAGACTTAAACAGTACTTATTTCAGGCATGAATAGAGTATCGATTCATCCTACATATGCATTTCATAAACCTAAACTTCATAATAACATAACAATTTTCCAATATGTTGTTGCTTTAAAAATATTCACTTTTATATTTCAGAAAGTCTGAAAAATATCTAATTTAATTATTTGGTTTAACTTGTATTCCCTTTCATCATATGCTGTGCAATGACATTTTATTTAGATACTAAACGATCTTACTTAGGAAATCACTAGCATCTAAGTCCCAACAATAGCTTGAATAATAAGTGATGATATTTTTGCTTTCTAGTGCTAATTAACCCAGCATGCTTCATAGTGTTAGTGGGTTTTGTGGTTCAAATTCATATCTTAAAAATTGAAAAAATATTCATTTCAAGATATATAATGCATTTTTAAAATTGCTTCAAATACTGATTTCAATAGTTCTTTCACATACAAAATACACTTCTAACTATATAGATATATATTTAAGTCAGAAGTTTTATAAATAGAAGATAAAGCTATTTTCAACCTTCTTTTAAAAATTCTTTCCACTGATAAAGCCAAAATGGTAACTAACAGCCTTAGTGTTATGATTCCTGCCAGTCCCCATGCAGTCAAAGCGAGTAGGATTTTCAGAGGTATCTGAATCTAGAGCCTGTGGTTGATACATGATCCAACGCTGGGGTCAGAAGTGTGACTGCTCCTCTCTGTCTAGGGCGGGTAGCCTCCAAACAATGTCAAGGACAGAAGGAGGCTCGTCTAAAGCTAGACCAGTGACAAAATCCCAGAATAAAATGCATATAAGAGGAGTTTTTCAAGATAACTAAACCTTCATCTACTATCAATCAACAAGAAGTGCATCCCCAGCTTACAGAGGGATTGTGAATGGCAGAAACAAATGGAGTATGCTGCTGTTGAATTTTGATCTGGTGCACCCAGAGCAGAAGGGGAATATGATGATGGTTTGGGAAACAACACTGGGCCGGGAGTCCCAAACTGTAACGCAAAACCTACTTTCTTGTCACAAAGAGTGAACACTGCAATTCAGCCTGAATACTGAGGTTCTAGTTTAGAACAAAGCCACTCTTACCTAACGTCAGCGGCTGGAGTGAGGCGACTCCCATGAGGACAAAAAGGCTTAGTGTACCTGTTGCACCACGTGAGGGCTGCCACCATGCTGTCGTAAGGGATTCAGGGGCCTGGAATTGTGAGTTTTATGATGAAAGCTAGACTTGACCAGGTTTATGATTCAGAATGTTTATTCTGGCAACACTAAGATAAAGGTGTAGATGCAAACCTTAGGCAGACTCCTGGGATCATTTAGTGGAGTAGTTATGAAATTCTGTGTAGAGCAACAGTGCCTAGCATGGAAAAATGCAGCGACTTGAGCTTAATGATTTAGAGTCTCAGCAACTGAGTGCATGATCATGACAAAGGTTAATCAAGGAAGGCACCTAGTACTCTATTCATGCAATTGCATTTTTCACTTCACTAATAAAGGGATACAGAAAGCAGCCCATGCTTGGATGTAAACTAATATTTCACTTAGATGATGCGCTAAAAGGCTGCAAGAAAAAAAAAATAAATAAATAAAGGAAGAACCTCTTCACTAAGTTTGAGAAAAGCTAGTTGTTAGTAAGTGCTTGGCCTGCAATTAAAAAAATAAAAAATAAGCTCAACTTTTATTATATAGCGTGAAGTTACTCAAGTGGAAACATTTTGATCTTTCAAGTGATGCATGTACTTGTTTTCCTTTCTATGCAAACAATGTTGAGCTAATTGCCATGGGTTTGTAACCCACACTGATGTCATTAACTTGGCTTTCCTATAACTTTTGGTTAACTTTTAAGAATTAAATTGCAAAGCTTACTTTAAGTGTTTCAGGAATATGAGTTCTCTATCGACGGGCTAGATGATTCGTGTGATTGCTAAACAAATGGTAACAATTTGATTCTTATGTCATAAGCACGCTTTTATTTTCTTGGGGATGTATTTAGAATGTGTCAAATGTGTCCTCCTAGACATCAATTTCTTAAATGTTTATCTTTGCTCCTGAGACATTGAAATACATGTGCCAAGAGTCATTACTCTTCCTTTAGCTAGTATCATTTGGGTAATAATTTGAAAGATGTTAGTTAGTAAAACAGAATGCAGTTTTACAAATTTCACTCATTTCCAATGAATTTAGAAAGTCTGGGTGAAAATAATGAAGGAATGTCTGCTGATATGAAGGAAAGTCATGAGCCAAGAATTCTTTGGAATAGAATTCAGTTTTCTTTCAGAAATAATGATTACATGATGCTGATGTACATTTTTGTTGTCTAAAATATCCAGAAGACCTTAGTAATGATTTTTGGAAAAGATATGATCTTAAAGTATAAATGTATAAATGTCATCCACATTCTCATTAGAAAAATTTTCACTGGAAGATCAACTCACAGAAAAAAAGTTTGTGCCAATAGCTTAGGAATCCAAAACACTTTTTATAATGTGTAGATACTCTCCCGAGACTAAAGACCCATGTCAAGGCTTTGGTGGCTTCTGACCTCATGTGGCCCAGGCTGTATTCTGCTTCACTTCTGTTTCACTTTCCATCCATGTCATGACTAGTAGGCATTTCATATGGCTGCTGCAACAAAACATCAAAAAATGAGTGTCTTAAAATAATACAAACTCATTCTGACTTATTCTTCAGTGTAGAAGGTCAAAATTAAGGTTTTGATAGGGTCATATTCACTACAAAAACCTAGGAAATAATTTCTCATCCTTCTTCTAGCTTTGATTTCCTCAGAAGTAACTTTTATTACTGCTATGCCATTTGGTCTATTTTGTCAGCCTCTACCCTGTGTCTCTTCTGTCTATAACACATTTTTTCTTTCTCATATGAAACTATGAAACACTGAATTTAAGTCATACTGGTATCCACAACTACCTCATTGTAACTTTTATTGCTCCTGTAAAGATCCTAATTACAAGTAAGGTCACACTTTGTGGTTCTAGATATATCAGTTTGGAGTGGTGATGCGGGTCACTGTCAAGCACTACACGTGACAAAGCACTCAATAAATCTGGTTAAAGTTATAGTTGCTCAAACACATGTCTTTATTCCACATTAAACACACCTTGATTATAGATAAATTATTTTAATAACTGTTTCCCCCTCCCCCAACCAGATCTTGTATCATGCCTCACACTAAATAAGTCCAAATAAATATTTATTTAATAAAACTATATTCACTTCTGGTTAAGCATGTCAGGTTGAATCCATGTCTATACATGGGAAACCTGCCTACAGGGAGTAACAAAATATAAATAACTACAACAAAATCTAGACAATGAAATTGCAGCTGCACAGAAGATATGAATATAATTTTGGAAGACATAAATCAATTTGAGATAGGTTCATTACATTAATGAAACCAAGAAAAGTTTAAACATGAAGAAAGAACAGGTAAAAATGAGAAGCAAGTAAAAATGAGAAGCAAGTTGATTTTCCAGAAGTTTCGCCAAATGGCTCGTGAAGTAAAGGGACCTGAATCTTGGAAGGCTGGAATGAAAGATGGACATAGAAGAACTTTCAGACAAATCTTGGTTCAGGGACAGTGAGATTCTGAAGATTCACACCCCAGCTCATGCAAATAAGTGGATATCCTAGTACAGGTCCTAGGAAAACACTGGATTCTCTCCTTCCCCTGGGAAAGACTAATGAGAATAAAACTGCATGCGAGGACACTGGAAATGCTGCAGGGTCCATTTTCAGTGAAAGTCCTTACATTAACCATCAGCTATTTCTTCATCCCTTAGAGGGTCAGTAGCCAACCTTATCCTCCAAAGCAACAGACATTAAATAAGTATGTGTTGCATAAATAATAGTCTCACTAATCTAAAGCATGGTGGCAAAAATCAGTAAGAATCGCTAAAACACTTGAAAGCAGTTGCCTCTTTGAGCCCAATGAGGAACAGGCATGAAATAAGTGGGAAGGCGTGTTCCTGCTGTATTGCTTTTACAATTGTCCTTTAAACTTTTACAAGTATTCATCGTGGAATCATTAAATCAGAATCATGGCTAAAGGCGATGTTTAGAAGAGGCCCAGCAGAGGTGCCACCCCTGGGATCCCAGTGCTCAGCAGCCTGAGGCAGGGGGATGTCCGCAAGTTCAAGGCCACCCTGAAGTATGCAGTGAGTTCAGAGTCAGCATGACTATAATGAGACCTTGTCTTTGACTGACTGGATGGATGGATGGATGGATGGATGGATGGATGGATGGATGGATGGATGATTAGATGTTCCAGTGTATATCATTAGTTATGATCTATTTTCTATAAACAAGGTAGGCAAAGATTTTTTTGCTTGTTTTATTTTACATAATATTCTCATTTCTTATCTCAGAACAGGATGTGAATCTCACAATCCTTGATTGACTGTGTAGTCCCCTCTGACACTGAATACTGAGGAAATGTGGATATTTACTCCCAAATTTCCACTCTTGTGTTTCCACTGAAATCTTAGGGTGACTGCATATGCAAACTCTTTCTCTTGAATCTAATTGTAAATAATACCTATTCTCAACATTTATAAAGTTCACATAATTGCCTCACAATATGCTTTCTTCAGTTATTGTGTGATAACTTTCTAAAACAATAAAAAGTACATTGAAAGCCGGGCGTGGTGGCGCATGCCTGTAATCCCAGCACTCGGGAGGCTGAGGCAGGAGGATTGTTGTGAGTTCAAGACCAGCCTGAGCTACAAAGTGAGCTTAAGGCCAGCCTGAACTGCACAGTGAGACCCTGTCTCAAAAAGACAAAAAAAAAAAAAAAAAAAAAAAAGTACATTGAGTTATTATGGCGTTATGATCACTGCATAACTATATTGAGAGAATTAATTCTCAAAGTAAGAAACATCGAGAATGTATTTATTGCAATGCAAATCACTGAGATGCTTAAGCAAAGAGTGCCACACTGAACTATTTTTGTATGTCGTTCTAAGTGCTACATGACGCATTCATTGGAGAAAGACAAATGACAAGCATGCCTAGTCGGGATGAACCTGCAGTGTGGCCACAGAGTCAGATTACAGATTCATAAATAAATAGTGCTCAGCTAAAGAACAGTATGCCATGAACAGCAAACAGGAAACTTTTAGAAATAGTTTCTACATAAATGGGCCTGGAGAAATAGCTCGACAATCTAAGCACCTGCCTGGCAAAGATAAGTACCTGAGATCGATTCCTTGTACCACATGCCATGCTGGCCCTGGGACACTGAGCGTACTGTACTGGTCCTGAGAGTGTGCACAGTGAGTGTCTTCATCCCAGCACTGGAGATTCTGATACAAGAGGATCACTATGAATCTGACCTGCATAGTGAGACCCTCAAATAAATAAATAGTTTTTTAAAAAAGAATGTGAAAATCTTGTTTTTCTTCACAGTGTATATGTATCTTTCCTAGGTGACATTGTTCCATAATTTATATGTAATGAAAATAAATGACTAAGCTATGGTAATAAAAATTCATTTTAAGGAAAAGTATTTGCACATCATATTGCTGATTTCATAATTCTTGATCATTAAGATATGTGATATTTTTGAAGGGGAGAGGACCTATTAAGAGTTACAGATAAATTAGTCTATGCTGATATATGAATGATCCACATGAAGAGCCCAAACAATTCTACGAGCTGCATTCTAGAAGTCAGAGCTTCTCCATCCTAGCACTAGAGATGGTTTGGATTTTAAAATTCTTTGTTACAGGAGCTGGCTGGTGTGTTAGAGGGTATCCAGCAGCATCTCTGGGCCCCACATCCGATGCCACTACAGTTCCATTCACCCAAGTTGTAGCAACCAAGGCAGATATCACTAGGCATTACCAAACATCCCTTAGGGGACAAAATCACCAATGGCTGATAACCCATGCTGTAAATCCTACTCTCTGCATGTTGGATTAAATAATGCTAAGCCAATGAAAACTCTGTTCTTTACTGAAAATAACACACAGAATAGCTGATCAATCAGTTTGTTCTTCTATTAGATTTACCGCACAACTCCCTATATTTGCTAGAGACACAATTAGTTTTTCTTACCATCCATAATCCTCATCTGCCAATAATCATGATCTATGTTATAATTAGAGTCAGACCTGAAATGATTTGGGTAATAATGAAGTTGGCACAGTAAGCATGAAGCTTGTTCGAAGTGTATTAATTAGCAAGCATATTTAAGTCTTTTATATTAAGAAAAATGGAGTCCTTTCTATTTATATTCATTGTAATGGAAACATTTTTAAGCTGGTATTGCTGGCAGGATTAATAATTGCTCTCTGATCTAATCATATTTTATAAGTTTTTATTATGTACAGTTTATAATGAAATTCTATCGAACAGCTAATGGGTAGCTTCTAATTATGCAAGATGTAAATAATTTAGGACAATTTGAGAAAAAGAATTAAATATAGGACTGTAGGCTAAGGGAATTTTTTCCCGCCTGCCCCTGTCTTTCCTTCACTAACCCTTATCTTTTCCCTACTGCCTCAGCTTCTTTATTTCTCCTCCACTGATTTGGTTATCATAATCTTTGCAGCATTTCAAAACACTTCAAGTGCCCTCTGCTAGTTTCTTTAAAAAGTCAATAAAAATGGCTATTAGACATCTTATAATTAAATGTTCTTTTAACTTCTTTTTCTCATGTAAGCCAATATCTTGCCCTGTTCCAACTCTCAACTCTAGAATATTCTATCACCACAGGAGTTAAATGTACAGAAAAAACTGAATCTAGTTTACAAAGAAAAGGTTATGGATCAAATATGTGCCTCTGAGGATCAGAAAAGGCAGACCTGGGGGGCTTCAGACCCTTACATCTGTTCATGTCTGAAAAGATGTTTAATATTTCATAAGGTGCCATGCAGAATTTGAAGAATTAAAAGACAAAACTGTCACTGCATTTGTTCTCCTTCAGTTCTAGGTTTTCACACTTTAGATTTGATATGAAACATCAATTGTTCAATAAAAACTTTCTTCTGCTTCTGTCTTCAGCCTCCATATCAAGGGCACTGCTACAAGACAGGTTGGGGTACATACCTGTAACTCTACCCACAGAAAGCTGAGGCAACAGCACTACTGTGAGAATGAGGCCAGCCTGTGCTACAAAATGAGCTTAAGGCCAGCCTGAACTGCATTGCAAAACCCTGTCTCTCAAAGAGAGAGAGAGAGAGACAGGCAGACAGACAGACACAGATGGAGAGACAGAGAGAGACAGATAGAAAGAAAAAATTATTTCTATAGTAATCAGTTCACATTCTAAGTTGTCAATATACACTAATTTTCATTTAACTCTTCATTAATATTTTATCCTCGTAACTCCACCTCTAATAGCTTTCCTATTCCACTTACTTCCTTTATCATACTGAATCTGTGATTAAAACAAGTCGAGAGCTTCTTCTTTGGACTGGCACAAAATGAAGATATGCTCTTTTGCAACTTGTGTTGCACGGCGTATGGGGGGCTCTAGCCGAGCAGTTTGGCAATTGGAAGAAATCTAGCACCAAAGTTGGAATGGAAGAACTTAAATTATCCCTGTTTTCAGTGATATGATATTATATGTAAAAAAAAATCTCCACCAAAAATCATCTTGTTCAAACTAATAAATGCTGGGGAGAATAAAGAAGATAGCTAAGGATGATTATTGTGTAAGCACAAAAGTTGCAATTAGATAAGAACAGTTCTAATGTTCTATTGAACAGCAAGGTGACTCTAGTTAATATTACAATATGGTATATTTTAAAATAGAAGAGTGTATACTTAATACTCTTACCATTAAGTGATAAATGTTTGAAGTAATATGCCCATTACTCTGATTTAGTCAATATACAATGTATATATGCATCAAAACATCATGTTATAGCCTATGAGTACATAAAACAATTATCAGTCAATTGAAATACAATTCAAAAATTAAACTCTATCTAATAATCAACATTGAGTTTTAGTATATTTAATGATAATGAAATATTCTTACTAGTAATGTTGAATATCTAATATAACCTAAAACTCTGCTTTGTTGGAATATTTTTTATACATTTTGGCAGAAACCACTCCAAATTACTCCTTCTTCCAATCTGTACTCTTTTTGTACTTCCTTAATAATATTTAATATATGTAAGTGCTAGATTAGTTTTGGCTGTATGTGTTTGCAATTTGTGCACATATTTTATTTCGCTTTTACGACCCATGCCATGTATCAGAGGGATCTCCTCAGATGTGGAAGTCCGTGTTTTCCCACTCCTTTGATATTTCACTCATCATAATGTACTTCATCATGACAGTAACCCACAAAACCGTAAGCTTATTTCTTGATGGTATCCCCTGTAGTGTGCAAAAGAGAAAATTTTAAATTGTTTCTTGTGCCAACCCCAAATCCTCGTGTAACTGTGTGCTTGAAATGAATATTTAATATCTAAATCTTAATGAAGAGAGTACGGAGCTCTTGGAACAAAGAGGCAATTCTGAAGAAATCTGAGGTCCACAGCAGTGGACTTCCCGTCACACCAACACAGATCACAGCCGTGAGGCCCCGCTTAGCATGCCGTGTCCTTTACCTTGTACAGAGCTATTTCGGGAAGAAGTAGATTCTCGAAGAGAGCCTGCTGCAAGGTGCAGAGGTTTGCTCTATTATGCAAGTCTTCAAACTGTCACTGATTTCAGGTCTGGGCTCTAATTGCTTTAGATGGAGCTGTCTCGTGCTCAGCTTCACCGTCTGCTCGACCTCCCACATCACTTAGTCTGGGCTTTGCTTTTGAGCTCCTACTAGGACAATCAAAGGTAGTGTGAAATTTGTTCAAATTCATGTCTGCATTGTCTTGATTTATCTACATAAATGCATTAGGGAGCAGCAGGATAACATAAAAAAACTTCTTTATTTTAAAACGTCAAAGGCAATCAGAACCATATTTGAAAAGCCTGCATCCCTTCCATTCCCCATTCTATGGATTAACTGAGGTAGGTATAAATCACAGGAGACAGTAAAAAATAGATCCATAATACTGTTCCAAAAATAACTTAAGCAACCATATTTCTACCCTCATGTCCCTTCCTTACCTATCCAAGTTGATGTTGGTGATGGAGGAGAAAGTGAAAGAAGAGGATAAGGAGGAAGCAACCACAGTTTGTGTATGCATATAACTTCTAAGTTGAAATAATGAGCTGTTATTGCATAGATTTGAACATATGGTCAACACAGTTATTTAAAAATCTAATTTGTCAAAGGGTAAAGAGAAATAATGATGGGACAATTAGCCCTCTGAACTTATTTCTTAATTATCCAGGCAAGACTGCTAATGATGTCCCATCCCTGGGTTCTCCTGGCAGTGCAGTAATTAAAGGTCAAGAGAGAACATTTGTCCCAAGGAGATGTAAAGTCCAAATGGCAAGCTGAGAATACAAACTTGAAGGCCAATGTGAGTACAAGTTCATGGTGCAGAACTAGCAGTCTAGAGAGTTTATGGCTTTTGTATTAATCATAGAATTTATTCTATTTCACAGCTCCAAAGCCCATGAAGTGGCCATGACTGCTTGTCTAATACTCTAAGTACTGAGCTCCATAGCGAACCTGTTCCCAGGAACATCTAAGTGTTCACTCCCCAAAATAGAACAAAGCCTGAGGTCATGCTAGGCTGATGTTAGAGAGCGTTTTGGAAATCATTTAGGGATCTATATCCAGTCTTACAAATAGTAAAGACATAGTTGTCACTGTGCTAAGAGGAACTTGACAACATAAACTAGGGCAGAGTCGGGGTCTGTGAATGAACTTTGTCTTGGAATCCCACCTGAAGGTCAGGAACAAAGTTCTGTGCTGTAGAGATCAAAGCTAGCAGGCACCTTCCAAACTCTGGTGGTGAGAAAAATGCTTCCATGCAGCATCATGGAAGCATTTTTATCTTATTTACCTAATTAGAATAAGCACCTGCCTGGTAAATGTAGGGTCCTGAGTTCAATCCCTGGTGCTGCAAAAAAAGAAAAGAAAAGAAATTACCCAAAATATGTTTATGCACATATTGTGTTTACCTATGTGAGGTAATGGATTATAATGTCTACAGTTACTTAGGAAATAAAAATATTTGGACACTTTTTGGTCAGGGTAATGAAGAAATAAAATTTCAGAGAGTAACACATCATTTAACATTTTATGCTTTACTGATAGAAGTACTTATTAGTTCCAATAATTTTTTATTGCCTAATAGTTCAGTGAAAATTTTTATTTCACAAAACTGATAAATAAAAGGAATGTTCAGATTCACCCGCTCTGTTATTTATCATAATTTTAGAGATCACAATTATCTACTAAAACATGGAAAGTAAGCTAGGATGTTCAGGTTGCCAAACAAAATACTTAGTTTGGGAGCTTTAGAAATTTAGGGCTAGGAGATACCTCCTCAGTCTAAGCACCTATCTGGCAATCACAAGATCCTGAGCTTGATCCCAGTGCCACATGCTGTGCCAGGGAGTGGTGCCATCTACTGAAGTCAGGTGTGGTAGCACATGTCTACAGCACAGCCCTGGGGAGCCTGAGATAGTCAGGAGGATCACTGAGAGTCCGAAGTACACTGTGAGACCCTGTATCAAAAAAAAAAAAAAAAAAAAGAAAGAAAGAAAGATGGAAGTTCATTTTCTCATAGCTGTGGAGTCTGAGCTGGCTACCATCCAGGGGCCAGTAGTGTGGGTTTCACTGGGCAGCTGCTTTTCTTGACTACAGGCAGCCTGCACCATGCTGTGCATTTGCATAGCTTCCTCTTTGACTGCACATAGGAGAGGTTGCTAAGAGCTGCCTTCACCCACTAGGACCTACCTCTGTAAGTCAAACTACTATCCCTGGAACTCCATTAAACAACTTTGCTACTTCCTAACAGACTCTGCCCAAATGTAGCCACACTGGGTGTTAGAGCTTCAGTGTATGTATGTATAAGTTGCCTACCTGTAGTCACAATATTCGAGAGGCTGAAGCAGGAGAATTCAGGTGTGAAAACAGGCTGGGCAATTTGCCAACTGAATGAGGCTGTCTCAATGTAAAAGATTACAGAAAGTCTGGGGACTGACCACAGTGTGAAAATTTTTAAAAGGCTGAACTGAACCCCAAATGTTTAACTGACAAAAGTACATTTCAGGTCAGAAGTTATGTTTAACTCAATAGATAGACAGATGATAGGTAGGTAGTTAGATAGATGATAGATAGATAGATAGATAGATAGATAGATAGATAGATAGATAGATAGATAGATAAACACACAGACAGATAAGGGGCTGGGAGGAAGGCTCAGTGGAATAAGCACTTCCCTGGCAAGCACAAGGGCCTCAGTTGAATCCCCAGTTCCACCAAAAAAAAGATGATCATAGATAGATATAGATAGATAGATGGATAGATAGATAGATAGATAAATAGATAGATAGATAGAGATAGATGGATAGATAGATAGATGATAGAGAGATGTGGAAATATTAACACAGTAAGTCCCCAAATTACGAACCAGTTCCATCCTGGGAGAAGGTTCATACGCCAGATTTGCTTATCAGTTGTATACTCCTTTGACACAAATATACTGTGTAACTGCTTTGACTTCCTAGACATTCCCTCCACACCACCATGGCTTTTCCTCTTCCTTTGAACACCCAGGGTTCTGACTGAGTCCTGTGCTGGGGTACACAATTGTGCCATATGGTGACCACACAGCAGCACAATAGTGCATGTCCAGCAGATGCCCGAGCTGGTTCTGTGATTTATTCCCATCTATGAGTGTTTGCAAGGCGAGATCTCTTTGTGTCCACAAGAGCCAGCACTTGAGTGCTGTGCACCAGCAACTTGCTGTAGATGCTCATACACAAATAAGCAAATGCACATATTTTTATTTCTCTGCCACCAAAGAGGGACCAGACACAACCCTGAATAACAGCACCCTTGGCTTCTGATACAACTTCTTAATTGCATTGTCCAATTTAGAACAAAACAAAACATTTAATTGAGGAATGAGTGATTCTAGGAGTAAGATGGAAAACCTGCAAGATGATCTAGGGATGTTTTGTTGTGTCAAGAGGTTAAAAGGTGCTTAAGTAAACCACAACGATGGAGAAAGGGCCACCAATGCCCAAAGATGGTGCATTTTCCCAATAAAATAAATATACAGTGTTAAATTACAACCCAAAATATGAAATGAATTTTCACAGATCCACACTAACACAGATAAGTAGTTAGATAGACAGACAGACAGATGATAGATAGATAGATAGATAGATAGATAGATAGATAGATAGATAGATAGATAGATAGATACATAGATAGATACATAGATACATAGATACATAGATACATAGATAGACAGACAGATGGATGGAGGGATACATAGAGATAGATCATTACTAGATAGATTTCCCAATATCCCATGCAAAATAATTTTAAATAGCTTGTGTGTATATTCTGCCCTCAAGAAGATAAAACAGCAACACTTCTTCAGTGTGGTCTGTAGTGAGCGATTTCTTCTTGAGAGTGTACATTGAGACAGTAACTTTATGAACCACTTTCAAGTGTTAATTTTTGTAATTCCTGCTACCCACTGTACTTTCACTCAAGATTTTTTCATGCAAAATCATTAACCAAACTTGGTACCTAGCTTGATATTTAAGTCTCACTAATTCTTAACCATAATTATAAAACATAGATTTTTAATAAATGATTTGAAAATATTTATAATTTTAAGGAATTAATTATAAGGCCTGAAACTTTGAAGGCCTAGAAGAAAAATACATGGAAAACTTCAGTCAGTCTTCAAAAAAATTCAGCAAAAATAGATATTGATTGCAAAAATAAATGAGGCAGACTCAATCAAACAAAGTCTCTGTACAACAAAGCAAACGATCAATTAACAACAAAAGGTAATACTCAAAATGGAAAAAAATAAAGACTGTATATCTTGTAAGTGGTTAGTAGCCAGAATGCTGATACAATTAAAAGGGGAAAAAAAATAACCGAACTAAGCAGCAGATAAAGATTCTGGATAAACAGTTTTAAAACAAAACATAAAAAATGACCAACTGGGCCAGGAGTGGTGGCACATGCCTGTAATCCCAAAGTTAAGGGGACTGAAGTGGGATGACTGCCCTATGTTCGAGGCCAGTCTGGGTTACATAGTGAGCTCAAGGCCACCTAAACTTCATATCAAGACCCTGGCTAAAAAAAATACAGAAAGGGCCAACAGACATATACGAATATTTTCAACACCATTAATCATCAATCATCAGAGTAATGAAAATCAGAACTGTGTTACAGAAAGCCATACGGCCTCACTGTTATGAAGATAGCTATCCCAAATGCAGTAGTATCTTGACTCAGGAGCTTCATCTGCAAACAATTTGGATCACAAGCAGAAGCATTTGGCAAAATTTTATTTTTCTTTGCAGGCCCTGCATCGTGTGACACACACGACAGCAGATGTCTTTCCTCCATATACACAAATATGGCCATCTTTTCCAAAACTGTAGAACAACTTAAGTTTGTGAGTTGAGGTACCACTATGCATATGAAATAAGGGTTGGCAAGGAGGTGGAGAAAAAGAATCTTTGAGTACCGTTGGGGAAAATGTAAATGAAGATAGCCATTGTAGAAAACATTATGAACTACCAAAGGACTCAGCATTCCCAATCTCTGTGTGTATCTGAAAGAAATGAAATCAATACATCAAAGGATAGCATGCAGTTCTGTATTATGTGTAGACATAATCACAACAGTAGGCAAGAAATAAAACAACAACCTTTGTCCATGAACAGATGAATGAAGGAAAAAAAAAGAAAATATATATATATATATATCTCACATTATTTGACTTTAACAGATATGAATTCTGTAATTGGTAGCAATGTCAATAAAACATGTATACTATATTTTTGAATTACAATTTATCTAAAAGACATCGTATGATATCTCCTCCTAGTATTAGGAACTTTAAAAAGTATATTTTCATTTTCTGTTGACTTTATATTACTCCTTCCCTGTCTTTTATACACACATACACACAAACATATGTGAAAAAATGCCTGTATAACTCGACATAAGATTGATACTGTTTCATAGAAATCTTCAATGACCTTTTAAATAAGGCTTCATCTAATATATCTTATATAGTCCTACATAACTATCACTTTGAGAGCTCTTTATTGTTCATCCAGGAGCATACTGCAACTTATCTTGCTCTTTGTTATTTCCTGTATGATACGTCTGGAGGTATTGAAATATTTCAAGTTTATATGAATAGAAAATATTTCACTTTTAATTTTCAAAGATATGTTTGCTAAGTATAAAATTCAAAGAGGAGAGATCATTTTTTTTTCTTTCAGTCTTCTAATTAGTCTAGTTTCTTACACACTTGGTCCTCTTCTTTTCTTTCTAATGTGGAATAAGATGCTATTTAATTTTATTCTTCCGTAGCTAATATTTTTATGTATATGCTTTAATCACTTTTTTGTTTATATTAAGTTTTGGACAATTTCATTTTTATATATCTTGGTATGGTTTTATTTAAATTTCTTGTGCAAAAGGATCATTTTTCTTGGAAATGTGGTATTATAAGTTGAACTAAATTCAGAAATTTTAAATCTTTAAATATTGATTCCCTACTCCTTTCTATTTAGAGAATTCTAATTATATGAATAGAAAAAATGAAAGGAGCAGTCAATGCTTACAATTTTTGTTTTTACTCTGATTTTTTTTTCCTCTCTTGAATTTCTTATAACTTCTTAGTCATTATTTTTTTAAAGCAAAACATACATTTATATCCAGTAATCTTAGAAACTTATTTTCACATGGCATCATGTAATACAGCAATAACTGTTGGATTCCTATCACTTTGTTTAGTGAAATCTGAAACTTTTCTTGCCATGAGTATTTTCTCAATTGACGTGACATACACAGATTTGCCATAATGAAGATCAATCACTAGTAGAGACACACATACTTGTAGGTTTTAAACTCTTCAGTATAGTAGTTGCACATATAAAGCTATTAGCAAAATACTAGCAGGGTATGAGGAGACTGATACTGTCTCTAGTGAAGGTGCAGGGTGCAGGAGAGATTATTGTGTATATGAGACTCATAAGATAGCATAATATATATATATAAAATTAATAGCAAAACCCATTAAAACATGTTTAGAAATTTCTCCAAAAATCAAATTTTGCATGTATTTGCACAACTTTTAAAGAAATAACAAAGAAAATAATATAACTTCGTAAAACATTCCTTTTCTATGCTTGTAGAAACCCAAAGGTGTTAGAAAACTTAAAACCTTAATAGAAAATCCTAGGTTGTACTTGAATATTCTACCTTCCTGCTAAGTGTTCTTATTCTCTCTCCCAACATTATGTTTCAGAGTTTAGAAGTCAAATGTGGACATAGATATGGAAAGAAAAAGTCATGCTGTCAAAGCCATCTCAGGACAAATAAGCAGATTCATTTTTACCATTCGACTAACACCTCCTTATTAGAACCAGTGGCGATGGCATTTCCTGAACTGTAGTTTAATCCCCTGAGTGGGAGCTTCTCATTTCAGATGCATGTTCATGTGAAAATCAGACTCATGCATACATGTTTCTTAGGAATATATTCATATCTTATTCTATTGCTGTATCTTAAAATTACTCTATGTAATCATTTTAGATTTAATAATTTTAGATTTAAATTTGCGTTAGAATTGGCCCTTTATTTACCCATTATTAATATGATTATATTACCCATTATTAATATAATTGTATTAATAATATAATTAATATTATATTACCCATTATTGATATAATATTATTAATATAATTATTAATGTGATTCATGCTTAGTCAACATATATGTAGACTTACAAAAGGTACCAAAGAATCTTTCAAGGTCATGAGTTTTAAAGATAAATCTGCAACAGAGGATGAGGTACTGGATAATTTCTTCTTTTGTGTGCAGAAGTCTTTATGAAGTTTGGCTGAAGAGAAAATTGCCCAGTAACTTATAATCTGTCAAGTAGCAAACTTTAGATACATTATATTATCTAGCACTAAATTTCACGGTGCTTATTATAAATATTATAGCAATTACTGGAGAGAAAAAAGGTGATGGTGACATAGTAATTAAGAAAAGCAACTAGGACATTTTCAAATGGGACTGCCACAAAAATTCTTATCCTTACACATAGTAATTTCCCACATCAGTGTGGGATGTGAATAACTACAGTAAAATAATATTAAGCTTAAAATAAAATAAATAGGATCTCACCCGATTGAAAAATAATGAACAAAGAAGTTGCACTGAGATAAACAGAAAAGGCTCTATAGAGAATGTTTTATTTGAATAATATCAAAAGTATTTAAGATTCTCAGATATAAAATTGTGATTAGAATATGCATTGTCCATTAAAGGAATTAATATGCACAAAGACTGAGAATCATAAATAGGCATTATATGAATTCAATGATAATTCTGCAGACTTGGATATGGAGACACACCATGGAAGGGTCAGAAATAAAATAGAGACATCAGTAGTAGCAGCATTAGGAAGGCAAGGTCATGCGGATGATGCAAGAAATGTGCTCTTTTGTCTATAGCTGATGGAGAAGTAACATCTCAGCCACGACTTCATCTGATGACCAAAGGAAGTTAATAGTTGAGAAAGCAGGTCTGAAACAAGATCATCCTAAAAACAGTAGAATACATTTTCTCATGGGCAATAAGCAGAACACTTAGAGGAAGAGCCTAATAAAATCTGTTCATTATAATGTTCACAACAGTGTAATATAAATATAAAAAGACAAAGACTTTTGCAGTTTATTTTAATTGTTGAAATGGTGTTTCCAGTTCAGTAACAATGGGTATAATAGAGATCAGAGAATTTTGGAGATTGTATGTATATATTAATAAAATTAATAAATTGTTAGTTTTATTAATAGAAATTAATAAAGTATTTGACCATTAAATGTACATAGATGATTATGAGCAACAGTCTAGACAGATTGAAAAGAAATTGCCACAAAGGCTCTGTGCTTACTGACAGCACTATTCAGGGCCTGGAATTTTACTGAAGAAATATTTAGGTGGTAATAAGGAATGGAAGTGAAGCTACACAAGAGTTCAATTTTGAACATGTTCAGTTTAAAATTTTTGCAACAGACCAGAAATTATAGGAGTCATTTGTATGCTAAGAAAGCAGTTAATTTACAGATGCTTCCAGAACTTTCCATTTACAAAGAGTAGCTGAAGCCGGGAAACAAATGAGACTGTGCATCTTTTCTATTAAAACATAAAGAGAAAGGCCAATAAAAGTGTCATAAGAAACACTCACATTTAATAGTGCTCCATCAGAGAAACTGGAAATGAAGGGTGGAAATAAGCACAGTTAGGAGAACCCAGAACCTGTGCCTTTGGCAAAGACAAGAAAAGGAAGAATAGTCAATAAGGTCAGGTACTCCAGAGAGAAATAAAATGAAACAAGAATAAAACTGACCACTAGATTTAGTGCTTGCTGTTCCTGATGCTGCGACAAAAGCACGTGGAGTAAAGTGGCTGGGATGGGTTAAAATATGAGAAAGTTAAGTGATATGTGGGGTACCAAGGAGAAGGGCCATCGACCAGCACCTCTCAATTAGTACGTCATGAAGAAAAGAAGAAACACTGAGGGCACTGCTGAGAAAACTTACAGGACCTGTGTGGCCTAGGAGGGCTTTCACCATGCTTGAAAAGAGAAATGAGAGGAGGAGAAATCATAACATTGTAGAAAATGAAACAAAAGCGAATGTAACATATGAGCTCCATGGGGTAGAATTTAGCATGAAAGCAAAAGTGATTCACATCTTTTAAAATTGAGCAGACAGATACTATATACAGAAAACACAGGGATGAGAGGAAAAGATGAAGCTTGGCACAGCTCTGCCTGCAATGCCCGCATTCCAGAGGCCAATATAGGATCACAAGTTCAAGGTCAGCCGGGTCCTCGGCAAGACCCTTTCAAACAAACAAATAAGCAAGCAAGCGAAAACAGAAAAAAGTTTGAAAAATTGCCTGGTTTCACTGTAAAAAAATATAAATAAGCAATCATGAATGTTAAGTTCTGGGTTTTTTTTTGGTTTGTTGGTTGGTTTGTTTTTGTTTTGGTGGAAGCAGGGATTGAACTCAGGCCCTTGCGCTTGCCAAGGAATTGTTAAGTTCCTGAAGGCAAATGTGGGGATTCAATGATGCATTACATTGTGAGAACCAGAAGTAGAACTGTGTGTGTGTGTGTGTGTGTGTGTGTGTGTGTGTGTGTGAAAATTTATATTCTCATCTGTCCAATAGTTGTAGCAATCAGATTTGATATTGTTCTATATTAGCTTAATGCTAATTCCTACAATATTGCACAAATCAAGAACTAACCTTCAATGTCCCTCTGTTGTGTGTCAGGGACTGTCTGCCATGTTTTCCAGAAGCCCTTTGATAAAAGCATTATTATCCAGATAGAGCAAAAATGAAACCAAGATACACAGAGGTTAAGGTTAAGTGGTCACATAAGTAGTTAATAATAGAGCCAAGGCCTTAGCACTGGTGCCTTTTAGCTTTCCATTTGCTAAGCCACCTTTGACTATAAGGCTGTCATCATTTTTAGTATCACCTTAAAGTTACAATTCTAGGCAATGCCTTGATGAAGAATTATAAAAGTATTGCCTTGATTCTTTTATCTTCAAAAACTTGTCTCTGAGTACTACATAGAAATAACTGAAGGAATATACTTTGTGAGTTAGTAGTTCATATGAATTCGTTTTACCTTGAGTCTAATAAGTTCTGGGAACATTAACCAGCATCTTAAAAAGAAAGGACACAAACAGAACACAAACCATGGTAGGAGTCTGCATAATATAAATGTAAGATCATATTAAGAGAAAAAAAGCTCTCAAGATACCTTAAACTGAGATGATCAGAGAACCAGAAGCATTGCACTTTCTCACCATGACCACCCTAAGCCTCTGGCTCAGGAGCAGGCCTAGAACAAGGTAAAAAGGACATTCAAAGTGAGGAGGGGACCCCAAAGACAAAGAGTCTCACCTTTAATTCCATTCAATATTCACTTCTTCTGATTAACTTTGGATATTGGTAACTAGAATGTGAACAATATTTAGAAGAATGATAATCAGAGATATTGTTTTGATTTTACAATACCAAATAAACATAACACAGAACTCTGGTAAGATGATATCAAAACTGAGATTATATGATGGTTGGATTAGATTCTATAATGCATATTTGTTCATAAAAATTCATACAACAAAACAAAAATCAAAGATAGACAAGAAATTTATTACCTGATTAGCATTTTCCCTTAGTAAGTATAATAAACTAATGAATGTAACAAACCAGGAATTATTCATTATGGGTATTTATCACATAGGGTCACTATATTTGTAATATATTTGCTATGATTAGTGTAATACAATCAGAAAAATATATGTAGGCAGGTATAAGGCACATTTTATGGTAAAAAAGAAACTTTTTTTTAACCTTCTTCCAGGATCAGTAGAAGTTTTTTTTTTTCTTTATTTAGTAACAAATTTTAAAGAGAGTACATTTTTAATTAGACCAAATGGTCATGAGAAAAAGGCAGCTGCAGACTTATACTAAGCAGATAGATTTGAGGAACACTGTCTTTTTTCTCTATTTGTTCTATCACTAGTGATAACTGGGCTTACTTCCTACCATTTGGATATATTCTGTATAAAAGAAAATCTAATACTAAATTACAGATGTATGCTGAGCCTGAGAGAGGAGAGAAATGAGAAAATATAATTGAACCTGTAAAGGTTCATTTGTGGATGGGACATTTCCTCCTGGGAAATGAAAGATCTTACAGTGATACAATGACTATAGTTTTGATTTATGGTAATTAATTCTGAATGGGGGTTATCTCATGCACTGCTCACTATAGAAGAAAAACTGTACAGTGGAATTATCAGGGTCTAGGAAGTAAAATTAGCATAACCCTAGAAGCAAGTGAAGTTTGCTCCTCATTTTCACATCGAAAGCATAGATCAAGCCATCCTGTCTTATTTCACTGCCCAGAGGTCCAATTACAAAGAGGAAATGAAGCAAGGAGGGAACAGCTTTCCTACGTATTCTTCCATGACCTGAGTTTTTTGGTTATCACCCATAGTTTAAGGAGAGATTGAGATCTCCACTCCATTAACTCTGACCTCAAGATACGCATCAAATGAGAGCAAATACTGTCTCGTGTGGAAACAAGTTTCTCCATATTCAGATTTAGAATAATATACTACAGTCTAAGGTATTAAGAAGTACACGTATTGTCTCTAAACAATGGGAAATAGACTAGATCCAAGAGTTTCAGAATTTGAAATCTTTGAATTATTTTTTAAGTTCCTTGTTCTCTGTTACATTTTATTTCAGAGACTGTAGCACTTCATTCTGAGACTGCACAGTGTATCTCTTAATTCACAGCAAAACCAAGAGGAAGATAGAGATTGCATAAAGACCCTCCATATTCCCACAAATGTGGCCTCCTGCATGCTCAATTTCCTCCGCCAGACTGATGTGTTTGTTCATGTTCAGTGAACCTACACAGCCTTACCATCCAAGGCTCATATAATATAATGGGTTCACTTGTGCATCCCATGAGTTCAGGAAAATATGCAACAGCATTTAGCCATCATTACAAGAATTTCTTCCCGTGTTCCACCTGTTTATTCCTCCTTCCTAGACCCTGATAAGCCCTGATCTTTTTAATCATTTTCTTAGTCTTGCATTTTCTACAAGGTCATATAGCTGAAGTCATGTAGCATGTAAAATTTCCAGATTGGCTACTTTCATTTATGAATATACATTTATAGTTTCTCTGGTTTGGTTTGCTTTCTTGATTTTTTTCTTTCTTTTCCTTTTTTCTTTTGTTTCTAAGACTAGGTCTCACTGTGATGCCCAGGCTGGCATTGAACTCAATGCCAGCAATATTCCTGCTTCAGCCTCAGCCATGATTTCTTTGGTTCTTAAAAGCTTACTTCTTTCCTAACACTTAATATTTCCTTGTATGAATATATTCCACTTACCTACTGTCTCAGTTACTTTTCTCTCATTGCTGGGACAAAATACCTGGTGCCCAAAATTAAGGAAGAAAAGGTTTATTTAGCTCACAGTTAGTGGAGGTTTAGTCCATACTCAGTGGTTTTGTTTCTGTGTCTGCAGGCCTGTCTGGAACAGCTTCTTACTTATGCTGCCTTCCATCCATGGACGTTCCCAGGCCTCTGCCCCTGGTGAGGGCCTGCGAACACTAGGTCAATGCTCCTGATTGGCTCCAAATCCATTTTCCTATATTAAAACACACATATGCTTGATTTGATGTAACAGTCTGTTTATTAAAATGTATTAATAAACTTTGAATATCATTTTCAAGAAACAGTTTGCCATGCAGACATTCTGGGGTTATTTTATTTTTCATTTAGTCGGTATAAATTTACACAGGCAGTATAGTGAATTTCCCACCATATGGAAAAATACAGTCAGCTGCGTATCCAAAATTAGTATACCATTCAATTAAATAGTCATAATAGTAACAACAAAATTCTAAAGATCCCAAAGCCCATTGAAAGAAATAAATACCTAATTGCAGGATTTCAGGCATGAGAGAAAACTGCTTGAATAAACAATTTAGGCAATTATATCTTATTTAGTGTGTTGCTTATTTATTATGTATTATTTATTTATTTATTTATATAAATTATTTAGTAGCCAATTGTAGAAAGCTTGTGACTGTCCTTCTGTCATATACTATAGTGTGGTAAGTTTCACAAAATTTATTGACTTTTGATAAAAGTTAAGATGTATTAGGTTTTTTTAAAAATTGGCTTCAGATATTTCTTTTATCTGGTTCATGAAAAAAAAAGTGTCCTGTCGGGGCTGAAGTTGTGACTCTGGGGTAGAGCACTTGCACACCACTGATGAGTTCCCCAGTTCAATCCCCAGCATAAAGAAGGAAAGGGAGGGGAGGGGAGGGGAGGGGAGCAGAGGGGAGAAAGTGAGAAAAGAGGGAGGGAGGGAGGGAGAGAGGGAGGGAAAAAGAGCAAAAGAATAAACCCTTCAAGTAGGAACATATATCAGTCCTAGGCTAAGGCTTCAGGAGGAATATGTTAGTAGCATTATTGTGAATGATGTAAGTTATTAAGAAATACACATTTCTGGACTTTAGCATTTATTGGCATTTTTTAAAGATTAGTTTGAGAACCCAAAGTAGTAGTTCAAAGTGTTGGTAATTTAAAGTAATCAAATATGTCTGGGATTGTCTTCAAAGGTTGGTTAAACATCTTATAAAATTCATTAGCAAATCCATCTGGACTAGGGTCTTTACCAGATGGGAAACTTTCATTACAGCTCATCATTTTTCATGGTTTATTGTAGGTATAGTTTTGCATTTGGAGGGTTGAAGATAGATGTATACAGTCAATAAAGGTGTGCAGTTCTTTAATATTCATCAAAGAGATCTTTCTGTGCAATTACATTCATAGAATATATTTTGCCAAATCTGAATTAACAAACCTTTTTCCTTTCATCTATATGATTCAAAAGTATAGACTTTTTAAAATTGTGAACAAGTAGAAGTGTCATCTCATGTTAAAAACTATATTTTTTAGCTTGTCACATTGACCAGTACTTGGTAGTATGATGCAACATCCAGAACCTATGAATCTTGGAGCAAATGTTATGATCATACAAATTAGTATCTCAAACATATCCATACTGAGTTAAATGGCAGAGAAAGAAAACTTTGAGAATATGCAGAAGCAGTTACTTGTGTATTGGCTCAAATACTCAATGAATATATATAAAATAAATATAAAATTTATTTTACTTTTAAATCTTCCTACTGCCTATTGAAAAGAACAGTTAATGCTTATTTTTTCTCTTTTCAAAAATTTATTTTACCAATTTTACATGCTTCTCTCTGGTATTATGAGCAAACAATTTAAAGACAACAATATGCACTATAACAAGCATTGTTGAATTCCTATCATTTTGTGTAGTGAAATTCTTTATCTTTTCTAATTTATTTTTACTAATTTTGTTCTCTTTAAAATCAAAACCTTAAAATAAACGTAAATATAAAATTTGTGAAAAGTGTGAATGATATAGAATGAAGGATAAAATTACAGGAAAGAAGCTGAATCACAATCCAATGAATGAGACCAAGACAAGTGGGCCAGAGATGGCATTGCACAGGCGGGGACTTCCCTCCTCTTGGGTATTGTCAAATTCACAACACAGAGAGGTTTCAGTACTCTCCCTGTGTGTCCCAGACAGGAGGGTACGTGTAGAGAAGGGAACAACATACCTAGAAACTGGCGCACAGTCTCTTTTTCCCTGACAATAAAAATATTATCTTGACTAATCGTTTCCTCCTTAGTTAACAAAACACAGAACTGGAAATTTACAAAGAATGCCTCATGTTTGGGATAGGACAACACTGTCAGCCTTAGAATGTTTTTGTAAAAACTTATATTCAGTCAGCCAAACAAGCAAATGGATAGCAAAAGAAACATGGGCAGAGGCCCAAGTAAACCTCTAGGTTGTGCACGCTTCTTAGTTACACAAGCGCAGTCTTCACTGTTGGAGGCAAGGCCCCTTCCCAGAATGCCTCTGTCTAGAACATGTCTTCACTGGATCTAACATGTGCACCCCTACCCGATCCCTAAGACCAGCTCTTAAAGGATTTGTCTTGTTCCTACGAAAACAGCCTCCACTGATTTCCTGCCCTGGACCTATGACATTTGGTCTTCTTTTTGTTCTCGATTGGGACCGAGTATAATACGCATATAGCAAATCACCTCTTTTGCTGTCGAAGCTGAAGAATAAAAATAAATAAGTGCAAGACATCAGCACATTAGGGAGCATGTGATCTAAAAATGACTGATGTAAGTATTCATCAGATGAGTTCAAAGATACATTTAAATCAATGCCCCTGACAAAATTACCCAACAGGTCAAAATGTGCTACTGACAGAACTTTACTTAGACTTGAAATTTTAGCTGGGGTCAAGCAACATTAGACAAGGACGTTCAGCTGAGCTATAACCTACTTTCCTCTAGGGCTGAACTGATGTCTTTTATTATCCCAAGGAATTTGTTATAATAAACTCAGTTGAGGTGTGCTCTTCCCAATTTCGTTTCTTCCCCGTGGAGCAGGAGGCATGGTTGCTTTACGCAGCTCAGTCTCCTTCATGGCCTGGGGTCGTTCTGGTGTAGGAGGACAATCTTTCTTTTAAAGAAAGCCACAGATGCAACTGCATGTTGTACACACAGAAGTTTTGCTCACTGTTGTCAAAAGCAATTTGTTCTGAAGGCGAAGAATGAATAATGAGTGTCCACACTATCTCTCCCATTACAGAGGACAGGGATGGATCATTTGAATACATGATTAGGACTGATCTTCAACTGTTAACTGACACAGAGAAAGGAAGACAGTATTCCTCGGTGTAGGGCCTCTAGATCACGCAAAAGATGTGACTTCTCTGGCCCATGATTTAGACCAAAGGAACCAAGAAAGGATCATCTAGGCTTATGGTATTTTGTGTTGGCTATAGAAAGCTGGCACAGAACAGGCCCCAATGGCTTCCAAAGCTGAGGCTGGGAGCTTAGTTTCCTGGCCTTTGTGTTGGGTCAAGACACAGCTTCAGTCTCCTGTTCCCTCTACCATTAAACCACATCATCCCTCTGTGTCTCTCAGGAGGCCAGGAGCTAACAGGTACTTCTGGAAACACAAGGGAATTTTATATTCCAATCAGCATGAAGGAATCATAAACAAATTAGATAACTGAGATTTCAGGACTTTTTAAAGATTCTCTTTTATACTTTTGCTTGGATCCTGAATCTCTATGGAAGATATGCAATAACATTTCCAAATTAATTAAGAGAAAAATCATTTGTCTCTAGAAAGTTTTTTAACAGATCCCTAGAGATCAGTGTTCTGAAATCATAGGAATGTTAATTTAATAATAATAATAATAATAATAACTATTATTTATCTAAATGATTCAGATTCTACGTCTCTCACGTGTCTCAAGAATTTGCAATTTAAGATATTTAATTATTCTATTTACTCAAAGTACAGGTCCAAACCAAAAGCAAGAGCTCTGACAGTGTAGTATATTTGTTTTAGTTCAAGTTCCACACAGAAATGGGAGAAGAATTGAACAAGGAGGTTCACAGACCTCCTCCTAGGCTCAACGGAAGAAAGCAGAGCATTGTGACAACAGCTAAAAAACTGGATTAGGTCTAAATGATCTTTGCTAAGTGATAATTATATTTGCAGCTTGAATACCTGTAATTGCCTTTTGTTGTTCTTGAATAATCTCTTGAAATTCATTCTCATGAGGTTATCTGCTCCATGCAGACATAGGCCACAAGTGTTGCAGTTATCTGTGATGGAGAGCAAGTCATGCGATAACATTTTCAGTAAGGTTTTAAGATGTAATTAGAAAGCATCATCAAATAGCACAAAGTCAGGTGTTGAATCACACGTAATGAAAAGATAAACAGATATACTATGCCTCTCTCTCTGTTTCTCTGTTTCTGTATATCTCTGTCTCTCTGTCTCTCTTTCTCTCTCTTGAAAATTTACAGGAGACCATTGACCTAAGAAGATATGATCTTCCTTTGTATTAATGAACTTCTGAATACTTATAGAATATGTAAGAATTAAAATAAGATTTTAAGTAAAGATGAACAGGAATAGGTCAAAAGTGGTAGGATTTACTATAACGAATGAGACCATATTACAAATTCTTCTGCTCTCTGAACCATAAATGCTTGTGAAATCCTAAAGTCCCAATCTGTGTTGGTCACTCTGAGAAATGTTAGGCTACTGGAGCAAACAGAGAGACTCTACATGAATGGACTAAAAGCAGATTGGATAGACACTCTTGTGTCTATCCAATAAGCTACAGAATCTGAAGGCCTAGGATGACTCTGTACTGATGAAAAGATTGAAGTGTATAGTTGTATCTTCAGAGAAAATCATACTTGGATGTTAGACAGACCCCCCAACTTTTTCTTATTTATTCAATTGACATTATAGAAGAGATAATGTGTTTTTACACATATATCTTATACTCAGTGATTGTTATAGCAAGGTAATGGCATCCAGTAACCTCTTACCTTACTTAAAGTTGCCAGTAATTGTTTCAACCCCACCAAATTCAGTTCAGTCTATATAATCAGGATTACAATGTTTGACTGAATGGTCTGTGTAAATTTCCACTAATCTTAAATCAGAACTTAAGTAATACTGGCTGTAGTTAAAAATAGTAGTTTTGAAAATACTAAAATATTTCGATTCAACAAGAATAGATGTCACCCCTCAACCTGTCAGTGCTAGGTTAATCCTTTTGTAGCCCTTACTTAGACATGCATAATTAGAGGCCTGCACACTGACCTCTCCATGTCTTCTGTATGAGCCTCAAGAAAATGATTTTCAGAAGCTCCCTAGGGCAGTTTCTTACATTTTAAAAAGCAGCCCTATCAGACATGCATAATTTTAACATATGTTCTTTTCATTTGGTTGACGATTTTTAGAACCTGAGGCCAACTTTTTAATTGTTTGACAGTTTGGAAAAAGTTTACTATCAGTAGTGGTTGACTGCATTAGTTACCTGTATAAAAATTCATTTTTGTTAATCTGCCTTTACATAAAGTGTTACCATGCTGATAAAAAGTAATTAAGTGAAATAGCTGATTTATAATTCCATATTTAATCATGGAGAAAGCTTTAATCATTTACTGCTATTTTCCATCATTTACATTTCTAGAGATTTGAACTATTTGCATCTAATATTTAAAGACAATAAATAGAAGTAAACCAACCAAATAGCAAATTTTATTTTCCCCCTAATCTTCAAATTCTGTTTGATGTTAGTCCCAGAAACAATTTCAGACTGTAAAGGTATTTGATTATGAAAGGTCAAGGCAAAATACTAAGATATTTAACCAATACTCTTTCACAGACTGTCTATAGAAATCTTCTGAGTTGCATAGCAACAGGCTTTTTAATTACTACTTGCTATCCAGATTTTAATAATTTAATTAGTATTTTTTGCTTCATTAAATTGTTACATGCAATAGACTTAATGAATTCAATTCATAGCATATTTTAAGATTTTTTTTTTCACATACTGCTATGTGACTCAGTATGAACCATATTCATCTTCTATTCAGATGTAATGTAACAGGAGAAAATATTTTCCTTGTTGATATGTAACTACTTCTCTGGACTGAAAGAGATAATTAGAAATTTGGACAAGACAGGCACACTCTTCCAAACTACACCATGTTCACAAAAAAATTGAGGAAGTTCACAGATGGGGTTCTTCCTTTTACTTTGCTGAGAGGAAAATAAATTTGAAGAGAAAAATGTCCTTTGAAGTATTTTTAATTATTCTAAAAGTTTTCATGATATATTAGAGAATTACTATGATTTGAAATATATGATTAATCTGAACATTGAGTTGCCTTTTAATCTAATATATTTTGTGGCACTCAGTAGTTTCAGTCCAGCCATCTCTGGGCTCCACCTAGAACTCACAGGCTCAATTGAAATCTTTTCCCCACCCTCAACGTCTGCATCCTTCCTCTCTTGACTAAATGACTCACTACCCAGGTAAGCATTCAATACAGTAATCCAAGAGCATGTATTGATACCTCCCTTTCCTGATCCCATGCTATTCCATAAATGCATTATATATTTACCTGCAAAATGCACATGAAAATATGTAAACTTCCTCTTGCTTTTTTGGACTATCCCTTTAGACAAGAACACCATTATCTGAAAATACCATCATCTTTCCAGAGTAGTTTCCAAGACCTTGATCTCTCTATTTTCCATTCTACAAATGGTAGCAAATAAAAACTTTCACATGACATCAATTAGATTGTGTCAGTCCCCATCTAAATACCTTCTATGTCTTCCTGTTTTTCTTAGGGTCAAATTTTTCTTTGCATCCTGTCCTGACCTGACCCTTCCCGGGTCACCCTCATAAGTACATTACGCTCTCTTCATATTAATTTTTTTCTTTCCACCATTATTCCAGACTTTGTCACCTCAGGACCTTGGTATCTGAACTTCCTGCTGCTTGGACCACTCTCCCACATCCCAAACTTTCAGAACATATTTCCCCTGACTTCCTTCACTAAGTATATTCCTTTCCTTGGTTGCACTCTGCATCATCAATAATTATTTTCCTTACAGCAGTTAACAAAACTTGTAGCGTTTCTGCTTGTGCCTTTAATTTTCTTGCTAGATGTATTGAATGTAGTTGACAAATATCAGTGATTTGTATTTAAAGTATACAGCATGATGTTTTAATATCCTTACAGTTTCTATAATGATTACTATGGTTAAGCTAATTAGCATAGTAACCACTTCATGTAGATAACTTTTGTTTATATGGTGAGAATAGTAGGATCTAATCTCTTAGCAAATGTGAGGTATGTGCCGTATTGTTAACCATAGTCTCCATGCTGTCCAGAGCTTATTCCACTTATAACGAGAAATTTGAATCCTTTAAAATACATCTTCCAGGGGCCAAGGAGATGGCTCAGTAGAATTAGTGTTTCCTGGCAAGCACAAGGACCTGAGTTCAACCCCTGGTTCTGCCAAAAAATAAATAAAATAAAACACATCTCCCCCATTTGCCCATCACCCTAACCTGAGATAATGGTCCTTCCACTCTGTATATCATGTTAATTGTTTTTCTTTTTTTAAATCCACATTTAAGTGAGAATTATGCCATGTTTATCTTTCTATGTCTGGTTTATTTCATTCAACAAAATATCCTCTAGAATCCTCCATGTACCTGCAAACACTAACTTACCCTAATTTCTTAGGACTGAAGAGTGAGCATATTGCACGGAGATAAAAATTCTTTATTTCCTTATGCTTCATCCATCAATAATAGACATTTAGTTTGTTTCATACAGTGACTGAGTGAATATAGGACTGTACACATTTATTTGATGTTCTGATTTAATTAATTTTAAGTGTATCTACAAAGATGTGGGAATCCTAAATCTTAAGTTTCTATGTTTAAGTTTTTTTAGTACAGGATCTACAAGGTCTCACTACACAGATCAGATTGGTAGGGATCCTCCTGTTTTCAGCCCCCCAAGCACTGGTACTACAGGCATGAACCACCACCACCACCACCACGCCCATCTCAGCACGCCCCAGGGGCAGGGCCAGCATGATATACAGGGGATGGAACCCTAGGCAGGCACTTTAGTCTGCTATTCTATCTGGCCAGCCTTCTATTTTAGTTTCTTTAAGAAACTTCTAGTGCTTTATGTAATAATCCTATGATTTCATGTTTCCTCTGAAAGTGTACAAAGTTTGTCTTCTATCCAGCCCCTGGCAACTATTGTTAGCTTTCCTTTCATTGATAGTAGACTCATCACAAAGGGACCAGGCTTCGATCCCCGGCGTGTCATGCTGGCCCCGTGCCTGGGCCGTGCTGAGATGGCGATTGACACTGGCCGTGGTGGTGCGCCTGTAATCTAAGGACTCACGAGGCTGAAAACAGGAGAATCACTCAGTCGGATCTACACAGTGAGACCCTCTATCCCCTGCAGACCCAGTACCAAATACATTAAAAAAAAAAAAAAAAAAAAAAAAAAAGATGGTAGACTTACTCTAAAAGATAGGAGATTGAATCTCCTTGTGTTTTTGGCTTCTAACCCCTCCCCCCCCCATTAATTTTGTTGAGAAAATTCATATGCCTGCTGGCTGGGTGGGAGTGTTCCTTGAAAAGACTCTCACTCAGATATACACCACATATATAATTCTAGCTACAGATTGTTTTACTGAGTTAGGAGAGAGTCCACGAGGGATTTAAATGTTAACTCTTCATTGGACATACAGTTTGCAAACTCTTTCCCACATTCCAGAACGTTTTCTTTTCACTTGCTTGCTTCTTTTGTGTTACAGAATTTGAGTCTGCTATGGTTTCATTATTTATTTCTGCCTTTTCTTTGCAACTCATATCCAAAAACTCATAGTCAAACCCAATTTCAATAAAATTTTCTCCTGTTTTTTTTTTTTTCTTTTTCCAAAAGTTTTAGGAGTTTAGGCCTTATATTTAAGATCTTAGTCTATTTTTAACTGATTTTTATGTAGGCTATAGGATATAAATTTATTTTAATTATTTGGGATATTCACATCAAGTTTCCCTGGTGCAATTTATTGAAGATTTTTTTTCTTTTTCTCATTGTGTACTCTTAACGCCTTTGTTAAAAATTATTTGATGGTGGATACACAGGGTGGTTCTTGGGATTTATAGTGCTGTACTGGTTTCTCTGTCCATTTTCATGCCCTTCCATGCTGTTCTTATTTCTACTGTAATTTAAAATCAGAGGGGGTGGGGTGATGACTCAGTAGAATAAGCACTTCCCTGGTAAGTGCAAGGGTCTGAGTTCAATCCCTGGTTCCACTAAAAAAATAAAATCAGAACATGTGATGCCTCCATCTTAAGCTAAACGTCTTGTTCAGGCTTCCTCTCAGCTACCAGATGTCTTTTGCTCTTCCATATGAACGAATTTGTGTCTGTATTCCTGCAGAAAATGTCACTGAAAGTTTGGTAGAGTTATAATGAATCTGTGTATTTCTGAGCCAGCTAGGCACTACGACAAAAATGACTTGTACCCTATGAACGTAGGCTGTTTTCACATTTATGTGTGGCTCTGGTTTCTTTCATGAATCTCTTACAGTTTTCAGTGTACAGAAAGTTACACTTTCTTGGTTTACTTGCTTATTAAGAAGCATTTTATTCTCTTGGTGGTATGTTAAATTGGATTCTTTGTTATGTTAGGTAGAAAAGGGTAACTATCGTTTTCTTTCTCCTGATCTTTCTTCAAAAAAAAAATGAAGGCTTCGGGGATTTTTCCACTGAGTCTGATGTTAGCTGTGTCTTTGTCAAGAAAACCTTCTGTATTGAGAAACAGATCTTCAGTATCTAATATTTTGAAGTATTTTTAATCAGAAAATGCTGTTAAATTGTTAGAAATTTTTTCCTGCTTTTTAAAGATTACTTTGGGTTTTGTGGGGCATTTTGTTTGTTTCATTTTGCTGCTGTGGTATATCATATTATTGATCCATATAATTTGAATTTACTTGTATCCCAGGCATATGTCATATTTGGTAATGGAGTATGGTCTGTTTATTCTGTCAATTAAATTTGATTTACTAGTATTTTATTAAAGATCTTTGCATGCACATTTATATAAAAATTTAGCCTATAAATTTATCTTCTTTTAGTAACCTTTTGTGGTTTGGTATAAAGATAAAGTAGAAGGTTTTCATAAAGCAATTAGGTCTTAATCTTCATTTTATTTTATTTTATTTTATTGTCTTTTTGAGACAGGGTCTCACTATGCAGTTCAGGCTGGCCTCGAGCTCACTTTGTAGCTCAGACTGGTCTCGAACTCACAATAATCCTCCTGCCTCAGCCTCCCGAGTGCTGGGATTACAGGCATGCGCCACCACGCCCAGCCTTGATCTTCATTTTAATTACCAATTTAATCTTCTAAATCAGCATGACTGTTTAGATTTCCAAGTTTTTCATATTTCAGTTCTATTAAGTTATATATGTGAGGGATTTATTTATTTCCTCTAATTATCCAATGTCTGGTATATAATAGTAGTTTTTATAATTAGTATATTTGTGTAGCATCAATTGTAATTTCTTTTTCTTCATTTAAAAAATTTTGTCTCTTTTTTCTTTAAAATATGTTATTGATTTTATCTTTTCAAAAATGAACTGTTTTATTTATCTTTTTTTTTCATTACACTAACTTCTGCTTTGGGATGTCATCTTTCCTTTCACTAACTGTTAGTTTATTCTTGGAAGTCTATTTGAAGTACAAAGTTAGACTTTTCAAGTGGAACCTTTCCTTTATCTTCATGTAGGTGTTTATGACTCTAAACTTTCCCCTAAAAATGATTTTGCTAATTTGCATAAGTTCAGATATCTTATCTTTCCCAGTGCATTACTTCCAAACCTGTTTTCTGGGTGTCCCTGGCTGAGCAGGACATTGAAAGTTCTTAGTAGCATAGCATCACTATATATTTTCCCTTCAGATATGTGAATAATTATATACTACAGTGTCTGAGGTTGGATTGCATCTATATTTCAAATTATTTTATCCTCTGATTCTTTTATCATTGTATAATGACCTTTACCTCCTTTTACACATCTAAGTATAGTCACCCATTCAGGCTGTTTTGTTTTCATTTTCTTAGAATTACTTTCTAAATACATTCCTGTTCAGCTCATGCATGTGTTTCAAGCAGAGGTGATATTTTCATAACATGCATACCAATCCATCAGTCCTGTCAGCTACTCTATAGCTTTTGATTGGAGAACTTAATTATTTTACTTGTCAAGTTACAATAGATAAGTAAAAATGTACCATTACCATTTTTTATTTTCTGATTGTTTTATACATATTTTTAACCTTTTTCCTTTGTTCCTCTTTTGCTTTACTCCCTTGCAATTAGACGATTTTCTATGGTTAGGTTCTTTGGCATATTTCTCTTTATATTTTGTATATTTATATTAATTTTTTGAGATTACTATGACTTACACAAAACTTTTAAAATGTATTCTCATCTGTTTACATCAATAATAAATTCAAATACATAAAAACTACATGTTATCTTCACTTAAAAATTATATTTCTGTCATAATTTGTAATTCTTACACTGAATATCCATTAACAAATAATTTCACCTAGTACTTTTTAATGTTTTTGCTGTTATGCTTTTTAAAAGTGATTTTTCACCCCACTAGTACAGTGCTAAAATGCTCCAAGTCACATATCTTTCCTAGTAACTTTTATATGTTAATGCTACCTGTAAGGACAATCTAGGGTTGATGAACTGCCTAACTTTGATTTATCTGGCAAAATCTTTATTTGTCTTTACTTTTAAAGGACAATTTTAAAGTATTGTTGGTTGACATGGATTTATTTTTCTTTGCCATTCTTTCTGTTTTTTTAGAAATGTACTTAGTACAGGGTCTACTGGGTCTCGTTACGTAGATCAGACTCAACGATTTTCCTGTTTTCAGCCTCCCAAGCACTGGGATCACAGCTCTGCGCCACAGAGTCTCAATCGCCTCTCAGTACGCCATGGGGGCGGGGCCAGCACAGCACACCGGAAATCAGACCCAGTCACTGCTCTCTGCCTAAACAGTCCCTTTATTCTGCTGAGCAACCTGGCTTGCCCTGTTTTTCTTTTCTTTTGATATTTATATAAAAATTTAATATTTTAATTAATATTTGGTACAGATTTTCGTTATACTGCTCAGACTGGTACTGACTCTCCTGTCGCACCCTCATCAGTGCTGGGATTATAGGCATATGCCACCGTGCCTAGTTTCTGTGGGCAGCGTGGTGTGCCCAGGAGCCGGGTCGAGCGCTGTGGTGCCTGGGATCAAACCAAGGTCCTCGCACTTGCCAAACAGGCACTTAGACCTCTGAGGTATCTCCCTAATCCCTCTTTTGGTACTTTAAATAATTCATCCCATTCTATCCTGCCCTGCAGGGCTTCACTGGGAAATCTCCTGATGGCCTTATGCTAATGAAGGGAAGCAAAAGGCTTATGGGTGACATCGCTTTTCTTTTGCCAATTTCAATTTTTTTCTCTTGGAATTCTGACAGAATAATTGTAATATATTTTGGTGCAGTCCCCTTTAAATTGAATCTAACTAGAGACCTTTGAGCCTTATATACTTCTTTGTTAACATTTCTACTCAGATTTGGAAGTGTTTCTGACACTATTTCTTTAAGTAAGCTTTACGCCCCCTCCGCACCTTCTCTGTTATGTACACGTGACACTAGGGCCAGAGAGTAGAATAAATGCTTCCCTGGCAAGTGCAAGGGCCTGAGTTCAATTCCCAGTTCTGCAAAAAAAAAAAAAAAAAGCAAAACCTATGTCACGTGATACTAATAGGAAATCCCTTTCTTTAGTGTCCCATTGGTCCTGTAGACTTTCTTCATTCCTAGTGTTTTGTTTTGCTTTCCCATTCTTACCAAGTATTTTCAGATTTCCTGTTCATGAGTTCACAGACTACAGTTTTTATTTCATTTATTGTAAACTGTAACTCCAAAAATTCTGTGTGGCTTTTACTTTACAGTGTTTCTTTATTGAACTTCGGTTTCATGAATTTGATTATCTGTTTCCTTGTAGCTCACTGAGCTTCCTCATAACAATTATTCTGAATTGTCAGGCAAGTGGTTGCTCTTCAGGTCTTCAATGGGATCATTAGACTATTTTTTCACTCATTTGGTGGCATCATGCTTTCTTGACTTGACCTTTTTCCTGACCCTTCACAGTACTGCCTCTGCATTTCAAGGAACAGTCCCCTCTTCCAATCTTCACTGACTGACTTCAGAATGGAAATAACTTTACCACAGAACCATTGCCTAGCACTGGTTTTCAAGTCTTTCTCATGGTGTTTTCTACACATGTGCCTGCTTTATGCCTCTTGCTACATTTGATGGAACTTTCTAATTTGGGGGTTTTCTTTCTTTCATCTGCAAAGCCAAACCAGGTGTGAGACCCTCCTGATTGTTCCCCCCAAGAAACTTGCTCCACAATACCCACGTTTGTGTGCCTTCTTGTGAGCCTATCAAATCACAGCCCTGTCTGTGCGAGATGCATCACTCAGTGTGGGCAGGATCACATTCTACAAAGCACCCTAGAGTGGGAGAAAGGGTGGCACATGGAGTATCTGGGTGCCCATGGAGCCAAGGTGGCCCTCAGGGTAGGTATCCCAAGTAGCTCATGCACAGGATTTTGCACAAGTCAATGAGATGGTCAGTGGAGGCTGTAGTCTCTCTTTCCTGGCCCTAGAACTCCCAACCAGTCAGCTGATAGTCCCAGGCTGATCCATAGGGTGGGGAAGACCCGGCATCTTGGTAATCATCACACCTGGCTGTGTGTCGAGCATGCACTCAATGCTGTCAGTCTTCTGCAGCAGAGATGGCACAGTGGGCTCGCTTTTCCTGGGAGAAGGCTGAGTTGGGGAAAGCAATGTTGCTCTTCCTGCCTTCTTCAGTGAGTGTGCACTCAGACCTGCAGATTCTAACAGTGCACTGGAGCATATGCCGCTGGTATTCTGCCTTTGACAGAGCTACTTTCAATTGCAAGAAGTTAGCAAAAGCAGTGCTTCTATGGAGAAATGGCAGCAGAATGCTCCTGATCCACCGTTTCATTCCACAGCAATCTTTGTATATGGTAGTTTATGAACTATTCTCCTTGTGAAAGCCTTTCTTTTTCTTTTTCTTTATTTTTTATGTATTTAGTACAGGGCCTACAGCATTTCACTAAACAGATCAGACTTGTAGTATTCCTCCTGTGTTCAGCCTCCCAAGCACTGGGATTACAGGCAGGCACCATCATACCTAGTCTCATTCAAGATCTCAGTGCACCCTGGGGGCGGGGCCCCCACGGCTCTATGGGCATTGAATTCTGGTCCCTGCTTCTGCCTAAGCAGGCACTGTAGTCTGCTGAGCTGATTGACCCTTCTGAAAGCCTTCCAATAACTATGCATGCTGTTTGAAATGGCTCAAAGAAGGAAAGGGCCTGACCTTCTCCCTTGAGTCTCCTATGCAAAAATGGACCAAGAAGAATCACAGGAGAGAAAGTAACACATATCATGGGATTCAACAAAGAAGGGTAAAATTCTTATGATCACTAATTAGAATATTTTGGGGGGACGTGTGAGACAGTAAGAGTTCAAGAGTGATCAAAATACAAGAGCACCCACAAGTGTGGAATGTACTCTTAGCTTGTTTTCAACAAATAACTTTCCTTCATATGTTCCCCATGATGAATCAATTCTTTATACCTAATCATTAGTGTTTCTGAGAACTAAGAATACACAAAAGTGAAATTATATATAATGTAACATATATATTTCATGCTCTTGCATTTTTCTGGGAAGAATATAAGTGCTTTTGAGTCTAGGTCACAAAAATTATTAAGCACTGACTGTCTTTTTTTTTGTACAGTGCATTAACTCAGGACCCTGCACTTGCCAGGCAAGCACTTATTCTTCTGAGCCATCTCCCCAGCCCTAGCACAGAATGTTATTAAACTGGATAATTTTACAAGCAGACTCATCAGAGTGCTCAATAAATTAAACAATAGACAGATTTAATTTCAGAAAGTCTAAAGGATATGTCTATTACTCAGTGCTGAAAATGGACTCTTGTGCTCCATAATAAGAATAAAAAGATTGTAATAGAAACATTTTGTTAGAAACAAGATAAGAAACTCATAGAATGTGTTTAGAAAATTGATTTTTCTGTATTGTATTCTGCTCTGAAAACCATTGGTGAAGTATCTAATGACACCAAGGATTCCATGATTTCTACACTAGAGTATTTTTTATTCAGTTATTTTAAGACACATTTTGCAGTTTATTTCTTTAGCCCCAACTGGCAAATAAAAATCTTTTTGGGTTAATCCAAAGCTTTACTGTGGGATGTGGTAGCCAGTAGCTACAGAGATGACTGAGGATGTGAACTGTAACTGAAAGGTAAGATGTTGGGTAAATCTGAATCCATGACTCTTCTGGGCAACACTGACCTAAAAATATCCTTGCCAGCAATATTTTCTTACTCTAAATGTATTTTCATGGCCCAATCATTGTATGTGAAAACCTGATGAGAGAATAACATAATGAAATGTTTCACATTTTGCCAGTTTAAATATTTTTCTTATGTAACTGTCATCCAGGAGTGCTTTGTAGAGTTCTGAAGTCTGCCCTGCCCGAAGCATCCCTTTCTCTAAGGAAATTATTGCCTTTCCTTTAGGTAAATGTTGGCCCATTCACTAGCAACAAATCTACTGGGGAAAAAATGGAAATAATTATAATTATAGGAACAGGGTAGTTTTCTTTAAGAAGTCATCCTTTTCCATTCCTCAAAGAAATAAGGACAGTTAGTGAAATAAGTTTACCACTTTGCCAAAAACAGGTATAATGAGGCATTTCTAATGATCTTACTGAAAATCCTCAAACTTGAGTTACACTTCTTCTCTTAAGATATCTTAATCCATCCTCTTTGCCTCCAGGATACACACACACACACACACACACACACACACACGCACTCATGCACGCACACTTTCTCTTTTCTTTTTCTAATTTTTTGGTGGAACTAGAGATTGAACTCAGATCCTTGCACTTGTCAGGGAAGCATTTATTCTACTGAGCCATCTCCCCAACCCCTAAAGACACTCTTTCCTCTGTTTTACCACAGGTGGATTCTAAAATTATTTATGCTACCTTTCTGAGAAGACCAGTTCTTTTCTTCATGTAACAACAAAGTGCTCCCTTTATTATTTCTCTCATTACACTACATTTATCTAACTGGAATTAACAGGATACCTAACACAAGTTTCTTTCCTTGATTGGTTATAAGTCTGAGAATGTTAACATTCAGAGACATTAAAACCAGAAAAGAAATTACATCCTTTCAAATAGAAAATATTTTAACATGCGGTCCTAGAAAATAAAATAAACATTCTAAAAAAAATGAAGCCTATAAACATCAGGAAGATGGATAAGTTGACACCTCATTCTGCATATCTCTGTTTAATAATATTATATTTCATTTCCTGGGCTAAGAAAACAGCCATTACCGAAAGCAGCCACTCGTAAACAGGCCTGGTGAACAGATTGCATCCTTGTTGGTGGTATGATAATTGAAATAAGTTTTCAAGTCTTTTATGAGAAAATACCAGATGTATAAAATACCTATTAATCAACTCTCTCACTTTTGCTAACATAAGTTTCAATACCAATGGCTATTAAAGAATAAATTTTGCAATGAAAAGAGAATTGCAAGAAAATATCAGAGAATTAGTTAAGTGATTCATGCACAGGCTACTTCTATGTTTCTATTGATTTGGTGTAGGGCAGTACAACTATTGCTTTGCTCACCTTTAGTAAATCCTTCTGCCAAATGTGCCAGTGTTTCCATTTTATTTGTCCTAAATTAAGGAGAACACAGGAGAAAAAGTGACTGCCTGTAAATACATAAAAATACTCTACCATCACTTTCACTTACCATGAGCTTATCACTGACTCCCCAAGAGTTTTTCTTTGTCTGTCACAATTTGCACTGTAACATGCAGGAGTAGATTTTTATAGTATTATTAAATCAAGAATATCCCAGTTTCTTCCTACATTAAAGTACATCACCCTTTCGAATAAGCAATAAATGGGGCTGGACAGATAGCTCAGCAGTCTGCAACACCTGCTTAGGCAGCTGCAGGGGACCTTGGTTTGATCCGTGCATCACATGCCATGCCAACCCTGTCCTCAGGGCAGGTTGAGCCAGCTCAAAAAAAAAAAAAAAAAAAAAAAAAAAAAAAAAAAAAAAAAAAAAAAAAAAAAAAAAAAAAAAAAAAAAAAAAAAAAAAAAAAAAAAAAAAAAAAAAAAAAAAAAAAACAGTGAAAACATTAGGAGTGAAATAAGGGATAAAGCAAAGAGAAAAACTCCCCTAGAAAGAGAAAATTTTAAGTATGAGTTTTCCTAATGTGTTACTCTATATATTGGCATCTTTAGCAGAAATTTCCCTGAACTACCTTCTCCCTCAGGCCAAAGAGAAAAGAAGTTGTTTTTCAGAAGTAGTGATGGTATTGCATTATGTTTTACACCTCATCGATATGCTGAACTGCAAAAGGCTCAAGTCAATAACTTCTGGCAATTGCTAGTTGTGCTGGTAACTCACTACTCTTATGGACTATTGGACTATATTGGGTTGTGTTTCTGAATTCAGGTACCTACCATCTTGGACAGGCGTCAGTGTTTTCATATTTCATACTTTATGGTATGGTTAAGGAGTCTCTCTTCATTCACTCTAACATTCTATATTAACTCCTTAGTCCCTGTCACCCTTTTCCTTGCTGAAAGCAAGGAGTCAGAGGATTTTATCTACTTGCCTAATTCTTATGTCTCTCTGAAATATACCTGCAGTGTCATCTCAAGCTCAGAAACAATGTCTACCTTAAACTTTTCTAGCATCATAGGAAACATTTCTGCGGATCATTTGTGACTTAAAGCCTCTTCATCTTTCAAAAGTTACTAAGGCAAACACGGTCTTGCCAAGGTTGTAAGGTTGATGGTGCATTCCTTCAGCTCACGTCATCACTTTCCTAACATTCCTGGAAACTTCCAATTTGCTGACCTCTACAGAGAACTATGGTCAGAGCTGTAACCCAAGAATCTCTAAATCCTTCTTCTCTGTACAACCTTACCCAATTTTACTATTAATAGATATTACCGATGATAATTATCTATAATTTATAACTGGGCATCAAAAGAGCCCCACTGGTGCTTCATTGATAGAACCATTGAAAGTGACACTTTTAGCAAGGCCTTAGAACTCATGTGTTGTTCAGTGAGACTCTTGGGCCCTGTGTACTTTCTTCATCTTTGTCATACAAGAGATCAGTAATTTGAGGCCACCCAACTCCTAGTATGTAATTGAAATTTGCTACTTGAACTTTCCACTTGGTAAAACTTCACCCTTGCAAGTGAAGAGACCTTCATGGGTGTTAGGGAGTATTTGCAGAAAGCCAGGTCTCCAGAAAAATGTCCTGATAAGCCCCTGCTTAAATCATCTTTTACCCAGAGTTTCATAGCACTCCACCCTGCATTTTCATATAGCAGATGGCTTTCCTTGCCAAGTGAAATTGAATATCTCCTGTGGTCCTCCATTCACCCCATCCAATGTAGGCACCTAGAGCTCTGAGACCTGCAGGCTCAGTCCCACACCCGCAACTGGCAAGCAGAAGTTGGAGAGGTTTTGAAGCCATTTTTGTCTTCCTGATTCTCAAGGGTCTTCTTCCAACTAAGGATGAATCTTTACTCTTTCAATATTGGAGTTGAGTATGAAGGCCACAGATTCTTTAGACAGAAAACTTGGAATCATTTGGTGGAAGGAGAGAGCATTTTTCAAATTACAGGATCCTTTCTCATACCAGCCGTGAGAGATTTTAAGTCTCAACAGCCCTTAAGAAATATTTTTCAAATGAAACAGAGTGAAAAAAAATTTGGAAAATTGACCCTTTTGAAAAAAATTGGATATGATTTATGCTTGTAAATGAAACTCTGAAGAGATTCTTTTCCACACAAAATACTGAACACCCTTTTATGTGTTCACAAATATCCACTTTCTTTACCTGTGTAAACGTCTGCACTTCCAGTGTTTCATGTGTTCTATTTGGTTCAGATTGCCCTGAACCAAATAAGCCCTCTACTAAACATAGCAGGGTTTATTTTTTTATTGCAGCATTGTACAATTTTGTACAATTTGTAAGGATTTTGAAAAAGAAAGGTAAATTTGAAAACCTCCCAAAATTATGTTATTGATCATTAAAAATGAATATTATTATACTTTGTCTGTAACTCTGACCTCTTCAAGCTCCTCAGACATAAGCTATCATTACTGACTCTAAACCTGACATTGCTGCAGCCTGAGGCCTCCCAGCTTTGCTAGAAAGCAGCTTCCCAACCACTTTTATTTGTCTTCTTAAAGAGAAGCCTGCAATGAATTAAATGAAGAACTAACCAGAACAGCAGCACAGATTACAAACCATAATAACCAGCCCCAAATGTGTGTCCTGGGGTTTCATATGATGTCATAATCTACTCCTGAAAATTTGATAGCGCTGCTGCCTGGGAGCTAAACTATTATAGTATGTTTAATTTCACTAAGATGTAAATTGCATGCTTCAGCTTTGTACAGTGCTGGCTAGTGTCACTTTCAGTTATTTTTGCAGCTGTCATGCTTTGTAATGTCAGTGGCTGTTTTGTGTGTGTGTGTGTGTGTGTGAACATAATGTTTTAATTTTTCTCATCCTGTCTTAACTTCAAATGCTTTTATTACTATGGAAGCAGAAAGTCAAATTATTATCATTTATTTTTTTTTAATTAATTAATTTTTTTTTTTTTTTGCGGAACCAGGGATTGAACTCAGGCCCTTGTACTTGCCAGGGAAGTGCTTATTCTACTGAGCCATTTCCCTGGCCCCCAAGTCAAATTATTTTCAACTGAGTTTTTTAAGGTAATTATTCTAAGTCTAGGAGTAAATGTTCCTAAAATAGCTTTGTGTGAATTTTTTGCCAATATTGAAGTCCTTTAACTAGTGGAACTGAGAGTTGAACTCAGCACCTTCATGTAAAGCTATGCCAACCCTTTTCTCTTTTTAATTTTTATATTAATTTTCTTAAGACAGCAATAACATTAAGACAGCTTCAAGGCAGGTTAGTAGGACTGTTATAATAATTAATATGTTACATATTGTTTTATTCATAGTAGTTATTCAGAGTACAAGATGCAGACATGATATCTTGTCTAAACACTGTTAGTACAGATCTTTCTTCTCACTGAACTAAGATAAAGTAGCTGTATATCTATCCTGACTATTTTGTACATACAGATATACATATATTTTTCCATTACAAAATGGTCCTTCATTTATGTCCCCCTTTTTTGTTTACTTTTGTCAGAGATGGGTATTCCATTGCCATTCAAACATATTAATTTTGTGAAAGTGTTGCTAAATCACCAAGTTGCCTAGCTGGACTCAAACTTGTGATTCTCCTGTGCCCATCTCCCAGCATCCAGATATGCTAGAAAAACTACACATACATCTGTCTTTATAGCCCCGCTAGTTTGGGTGTGGTTGTGATGTCCTTCCCCTGGCACACAGACATCCATATTTCATAATTAAGTTCAGATTTCATGAAAGTTTTCTGCCACTCTTCAAATTAAAAGGTAATTGCTTTTAATGACTCAGAGGTGATACAGCAACCGTGTCCTCAGCGACCTCAGAGGTAAGTGGAAACCCAACTGCAGATTGTCTATGATTTCTGCACATACAAAGAACATGTTTCTTCTACCTTTTTCTCCTCCTCTGTCTCAGTGATTCCCACAGCTTCCTTGGATGCCTGGCGAAGCCTCTGACCTTTTCAGAATTGCATTTCCTCAAACAGCAGATTTCACTAGATCATTTTCCAATGCCTTTTTAGTCTGCTGAGGTATAGGCTCACAAATGAAATATTAAAATGTTATGTACTAGATGCTTTAGACACACATAACTGAAGAAAGGAAGGAGAGAGAATATTAGAAAACTAAGTAAGTTGTCATAAAGAAGAACATAGATGAAGGGTGTTATTGGCCCTAGCCATGAGAAATAATCTAGCATGGAAATATAGGAGATCCACTGAGTCCAGAAGTCAGCAAAATTATAGACCAGTCAGTGTTGGGCGGCTTTCCGATAGAGAGAGAGAGAGGAGCAGCTCAGGATGCAAGGTGCACAGTCCCAGATCCAGATCTGCCAGTCATTCGTTGAAACACTTGGGGAAATCGTTGAAACTCTCAAGTGTCCTCTTCAAATGAACAAAGAATTTCTGTTAGGTGTGTTTCAAGATTGGATTAGAAGAGATTGAATATTTTCCACAAAAACATTAAAGTCATCAGGAGGAAAAAAAGGAAAGAGAACAGAAAAATGAAGTTAAAGAAGAGCCTATTAATATGCTGAGCTCTAAAAGGCTCAAGTCAACAATTTCTGACATTGTCAGTCTTACAGATAACCCACTACTATTATGGACTACTATAGATAGATACAGAACTACTTTCTTTTAGTTCAATAAAAAAAGGTTTTTACTAATAGTGTTTATACAAAATATCATGTCTGCATCTTGTACTGTAACTATGAAGACAACAAAAATGTGCAGTATATTAGTGTAACTGTCTTACTAACCTGTTTTGAAACCATCTCATTGCTATTTCTTTCTCAATAAAATTCATTAAAAAATAAAAATTAAACACGAAAAAAAAGAGCCTAACTGTAGTTAGGGAGCCTTATGCTGTTAGAGAAATGCCAAAGGGACGGGCAAGGGGAAGCAAAGTGTGACAGGCCTGTTTTCAAAAAGTTCTTCAGTAGTATTTGTTCTAGCAAAGAAGGTAGAAGGCTTGGGATCTTTTTTCTTTCACTTCCAAGGCCACCAATGTCACTGTCACACATCTTTGTCATTGTACAACTTAGGAGCAAGGGTGATAAATTTTCACCCTGTCTCTCACTTATTCTGAGGGCCGCTGTACACAGACACTCCAAGCCTCACCTAGGATTTTGCTAACTGTTAACAATAAAGGCATGCATCAAATCGAATTCAAGAATGTTTCCCAGAAGTTGATAATGCCTTGTTTTTACCTAGGGAGCATTATCCCTGGCAAAAGCTCCCCTGAAGTGTTATCTAATTGGCAGAAGCAAAGCACACCTTCCTTGAAACTTGGTGACATATGAATGTCTTCAAATCACATGTCTGGAATGCTCTAGAATCTGAGAACAACAGGGACCAAGAACTGTTTTAGATACTGATGACATAGTCCTGAACAAATAGATGAATTTGGTTTGTAGATTTCTTTATGCTAATGATCAAACACTGGATTCTATTTTATTATTAAATATGGTGTTTCTCTCTTAGAACAGAATTGTAAGGTTTTTTGATGCTGATTCATAATTTCTTTAATGCTCGTTTCAGTAAAATCTCTTGGCCTCATCAATCTTAACTTTCTGTGAGATAAATTATTATTCTCTACATAAACTCATTCGGCCAAGAGGCGCATGAGCAAACCATTCTGTTGGTGTATTGCTTTAAAAGGAAGGACAGTTGCTTGGCACTAGATGTATTTTCCTTGTTAGATTCCTATCGTGGGTTCTCAATATCAGTGAAAGAGTTTTAGGGTTAAAGCAATCTCCAGTTATTAAAAATAGGATTTAATCCTAAGAACATACAATGAATTCATTATCCATACATCGCTGCAGCTGAGCCATAAATATGAGAAAAAAATTGAATACCTGGTCGCCATTAAAAACAAATGGCCTTAAAAGAGATGAGCAGTAAAAAATTAGCTAGTCTATGGAATGAATCAAAATAAATAGTAATAATGAGAACTAAGTTTAAATGAAATCATCATTGAGATCAAAGCAAATATATTTTTATACTTCTGAATACCTAAAAGCAAATTAAGTTGCACTGAAGTACAGATGTGGTTGTTTTGTTTTGGATCTCTCTGCACATAGCTAAGCCTAGGCTGTATTTGACTTGAGCTTTGTGTATTTACTTAATGTAGTTGTGCGAGTTAACTATACTGTGTTTTGTTCTTGATGGGACCACAAAAATCTCACTTGCATCATGGGATTGTTACAATTAAAGAAAACAATGTCAAAACTCTATGAGTAATGAATATTTTAGAGCAGATATAAAACTACAATAATTAAAAAAATAATATTCTATGGGTTGGGGAGATAGCTCAGTAGAATGAGCACTTGCCTGGCAAGTACAGGGTCCTGAGTTCAATCCCAGGAACTGCAAAAAAAAATGCTAATATCCTTGGAAATTGTGGAAATTGTGTTCTCAGGAATACTGGGTGGCTTCGGGTTCTATAGCGAAATACAAGAATTGAGAGGGAAAAGTGCATGTAGGGTTTTGCAATGCTGTTTAAAAATAAGCAGTATGTCATCTTTAATGTTTATATTTCTCCTCCACTGAGATTTATGCAACCAAAAGCATGTGCTGATATTTTTTCTAAATCATTTGTAAGGATTCCAGATGTTAATCTTGAATGTTAGTGAAATTAACTCAATCTTCATCTTGAGGTTTCTTTCCTTACACTAGTGAAAGATATATAAGCTGACACATAATTTAAGACAGAAAGGAAAAGAGTCTTCATGACAACCAACCTTAAATGTTAAAAACTATATCATCTACAAACAACATAATTAATTGTAAATAAAATTGTAACTCTTTCTTAGATAGCTAACTAAAATGCCAACAAAAATAGCTGTAAAGATCTCCCTACTGATGTGAATTATTTCAGAAACAAATCTTATGCAAGCTTTGAGTGTACCCATGTAATTTATGATTATAAAGTCAAACTTAACAAAAATAAAAAGAAATTAGCATTTTGTGGATCATCTTATCTGAAAACACAATCCTTTATTCTTACGGAAGTCCTAAAGAAAGCCATGTACACAGACCGAATTGTGCTCCCCATAAAAGGTGCACCAATATTCTCATCCCTGGGACCTGTAAATGCTACCTTGCTTGGATAAAGCATCTTCACAGATTAATGAAGTACCTTGAGGTAAGGATGCTAAGCCCAATGACAAGTAACCTCACAAGATACACACAGGAGTAAAAGAGACCCAGAGGAAAAGGTGATACAAAAGTGGAAGCAGAGATCTGAGTGATGCGGCCACAGGTCAAGAAACTCAGCAACCACCAGAGGTGGAAGAGACTTGGAACAGGTCTCTCCTCTCATCCTTGTAGGAAGGTGAGCCCTGCTGACACCTTGCGTTGGACTTCTTGCCCCTAGAAGTAGGCCATGCTAAAATTCCTTTGCTGCAAGCCTTCAAGTGTGCGGTCGTTTGTTACTTAGTCCTAGAAAAGGAATACAATAGAATTTCCACTAGTCACTGAACTGCAAAAATAACATAGGAATATTTCACCTAAGAAGAACTGTCCAAAGTACAGTTACTCACTCAGAAGCACTAAAAGCCTCCTTTATTCTTTGCCATATCCTGAGATCCATCCCAAATGAAATTTCAAATGCATCAAAATCCCTCAGACTGAAGTACTTTGATATATTTAAGTAAAAGGGAGAGTATGCATGTGTATACTTCATGAAATACAATCAAGTTAAAGTATGATCCAGTAGTAATGAATATGTCAACTTTTGTATTAATAAGAAATTTTAGTATGAGTAATTACATATTATAATTGTCCCTAGAGTCAATACAAAAACTTACAACTTGTAAAAGCAGTCAATTAATTCAGACTTTAGTGTTTTTAACAAACAGGTTTATATTCTGTGCCGATAGAATTCATAGACATAGACTCTTTAAGAGAACAAGGTTAGATATCATGAGTCAAGCTTTCTTAAGGCATTCAGACCCAGAGGATGTAGGCCTGAGTATCATTAAATCAATGTATATTTCATATACTTTTCACACTGAAATTAGAAATGTGAGTTATGAGCTATAGATGCCGGATATTCTTGAATCTTTGATTTACTGTGGGGATCTCAAAATAATTACTTTTAGAAACTATAATCGCTCCATTTTCTTTTTTTTTTTTAGAAAAAAAAAGCAGTTTCCCTTAATGAGCAAATTATGTCAACACATTCCTTCTACTTAATGTCCTTATATTTATTCGTCAAGTAACTTTAGATCCAGCTTTATTGCTCTATTGACTCCCTGAAAGATAGTGAGAAGAAGGTAAACACTTTTTTCCTCCCTTTCTGTAGGACCTAAACTAGGTATGTGGTACAAAAGGCAGAGTAAGAGGAAAATGGCCATTCATTAACTTGTGTCCCACACACAATGCATGGGAGCTCCCAAGAATAAGAAACTAGTGGGAGTGCTTAGAGCATGCATATGTGTACCGTCTTGAGCTAAAACGAAGGAAGACAGGTTACGGGGAAGAAAAGCTGTGGGAAAGGGACTAGACAAAGTGTAGTAAATAAGAGTAAAGTTCATTATGCTTATTTAATTTCATCCTTTCTCCACTGCGGAGAACTCCTTGGGATTAAGAGGCATATTTTCCTTCTTGGAGCATGGAGAGATGACCTTACAAATAGGAATTTCTTTGGTAAATAAATTTTCCTTACAAAAAGTAGAAAACACATTGTAGTTTTGGAGGTGGTCCTCTTTCTGCTATTTCTGAAAACAATCAGTACAAGTTAACCTCACATGAAGAGCCAGACTTGGGAATGTTTTGCCCTCCTACCGCCTATATTCTGGGTTCCTACCATGTGGTCCTTTGGGGAGAAATGTGACACATGTGACATCTAATAGGCAAGTGAGTAATCCCACAGTAAGAGTAATTGATCACAGGGTAACAAGGATTGTGTGAGTTGTGAACACAGCAGGCAGGGCGCATTGGTAGATTTTGGTGACTGCACTGTGAGCATTTAACTGGAGAACAGCACGCAAGTACGGACATTAAGGAAGCCCAAGGTAACTCGAAGCTGCATCTACCATTAGAAAACCACCATGAGCAGCATCTCTAGAGCAGCGATCTCCCAAGACTTCCATTCATTTACTTAAATGTTCATCCAGTAATTACACTCTTAGTCCCTTGTGGTGCTGTTTAGGAAGGATGAAGATGAAGAAAAGATACTTCTGACCTGAAAAAGCTTTCAGTCAATGGGAGGAGAGATAGAACAACAACAACAACAATAATAATAATGACAATATCTTAGTCCATTTTCTGTTCCTACACTAGAATGTATGAACTGGGTAATTTATGAAGACTCACAGTGGTGGAGGCTGAGCAGTCCACAGCCACCAGCATCTGCTCAGTGTCCTCCCAGTGCAGCACGACATGGTAGAAGGCAGGGTAATGATCTCACTGGTACAACAAAGCCACACCTGTGTGAACCAATGCATGCACCCAAGGAAAGGTCTGGATTCACTCATGAAGCAGAGCACTCACAACCTTGAAGACCTTCCATGATGCCCCACTCCCACCACTGCATTGCAAACTAAGGTCCCAATATTTGAATGCTTCAAAAACACATTCAAATTAGAGCAGAGACTGATATCATCCAGCAGGGTCTGATATAAGGGTCTACACTGATAGAATGACACAACATGTTGTCCACAAGGTCTGTGCAACTGCAGTTCCATTCACAAAGAATCAGATCCTTTACTAAATGTAAAAAAGCAATGAGAAGCAAATTAGTGTTTGCAAGAAAAGAAGGAATAACCAGTAACCATGCTGACTCTGATGAAAGGTGCACTAGCACGGAGTTGTTCATGCTTGTAGGATATGTCAATGAGTGCAAGGAGAGTAGGAAAGACAGGCAGGCAGAGTTACACACAGTGGGGAAAACTACAGCTTTATTCTGTGGGGAATGGGCAACCCTTGAAGTGCCATTTGGGTGCTGCTGGGTTAAGGGTCCTGCCTCCCATCCTGCCTCCTGACCTGAGTCCTCCGTGAATCCACAGTTTGGAAGCTGAGAGCCGCAACACCTGGGCTAGATTTGCACAGCCTCAATTTCAGTCTTGAATTTCTAATTTTGGACTTCATTTATTTTTCCATCATAAACAAAAGGAAAGATGAAACGGGACACTAGAAGCGAGTGACCAGATTGAAGAAAGGGAGGAGAGAGCTTTCACATGCAATTCATCTCTTAAGCTGGTTCACATTTACTGACCAGGAGAACTGAAAACTGAACACTTTTCTTTCTGATTCTGCTTCATCTATGTATAATCCAAGAATAAAAATCAAAGATTACCATGCTAAATAAGTGCATTTTTCACTGTGTGCTGCCCCAGGAATACACAATGAAGATGAGCAGTGGAATCTGTTTTGTGGTCTTGCTCTTACTTACTTGCTTTTATTACTATTTCCTTCTTTAGCTTCTGTTTTGGTTTGGTTTTACTGCATTTTTTTTTTTAAATTCCACTTCCCCAAATCCATAAACCCCCAAAAGCCAGAGACTTTCGAGTAAATCCAACAGAAATGTCCAACTTCCTGACACTGAAATTGCAATCATGTTGCTCTTTTAGCATATAGCAGAAAGACTTTAGTTTAAAAAATATATATTTATTTATTTGTATTTGGTACAGAGTCTTACTATGCAGTTCAGACTTGTAGTGATCATCCTATTTCAGCCTCCCCATTACAGGCGTGAGCCACCACACCTGGTTTCCATGAAGGCAGGGCATGCCTGGGGTTCTGGGGCCAGCATGGCAATGTGGTACCAGGGATCGAACCCAGGTTCTTGCACTTGCCAGGCACATGCTTAGACTGCCAAGCTATCTCTCCAGCCCCAGAAAGACTAAAACAAATCCAAGGCAATGAAAATAGTCTCCACCTGCTGTGATTTGGACACTGGATCATGAGTGTTAACTTTTGGTCAGTGGAGATCTCGTATGTGTTAAAATCATTTTTTTTTTTAAATGGAAAATGTGGTTAATGTCAGAGTCCATGCATTCCTTGTCTGACCTGATTACAACAGCTTGTGTTCAACTGCCTGACTTACACCTCTGGGAGAAGAACTGGGCTAGATAAGGCAACACAGATAGTAGTACTTTTATGCAAATCATTCAAAAAATGCCGAAACTCTGTCACACATGAGGTGCTCTGGTTCTGGAAGCAGCAAGCTCTGTTAGTCGACATGGAGTGCAGCCTGTCTGGAAAGAGAAAATAGCTGCCAAGTTTTCATACTCAAGACCCTAAGCTTTCTGCAATTGTAAGGCTGTGGCGTAACCTGTTTTGTGCTGCCACAGAGAGTGTTCCACACCGGGTGAGCTATAAATAGCTTACCTTTAAGTTATAAGCAACTGCTTTACCTCGTGGTCTTCAATTTATCATAGGTTTCTTTCTTTTTTTTTTTTTTTCTTTTATCTCTCTCTTTTTTTGTGTGTGTATGTGTTTTAGGGAAGGGTCTACAGGGCATTCAGGGTTTCACTACTAGATCAGACCCATAGTAATCCTTCTGTTTACAGCCTCCCAAGAGCTGGGATTACAGTGCGTGCCACCACGCCCAGTCTCAATTGCTATCTCGGTGTGCCCTAGGGGCAGGGCCGGCACAGCAGGGACTGGGATCCAACCCCGACTCCTGCACCTGCTTGCAGACACTTTAATATGCTGCGTTATTTGGCCGGCCCTTCTAGAAGGTTTCTGAAGGAACCGTGTTGACCCACTCCTGCGGGCCCAGATTTCATGAGCTCCTCAATTGCTCGCATGGCTATTAATTCCAACATTAGCTCTAAAAGGGATTTCAATCCGTGGAAAATATCACTCCAGCATCATGGTGATGCATCGAAGAATTTGTTTATGCAGCTGTTAATCGTGTTCTTGGAAGTTTTACTGGGAGAAAAGCAGTTGTAAAGCCAACCATTAGTGGCAACATGATTTCCCTTAAGATGAACATGGTTCAAAATATGAAGAATTATAGTGTGTTACCTGAGACCAGAGAACGTTCAGTGTACCTGTCCTTTCCTTGGATCCTAGCTCATTTATTTTAACCATACAGCCTGCAGGTGTCTCCTTCAGACAAAATCAGCAACATGAAGCTGTCTGAAGTACCCTTTCTGCAACAAAGACAGAACTAGGAGTCTACCATGAGAACTCATGCCCACTTAAAGAATGCACAATTTAAAATTTTGTAGTTGATCCTTTTTCTTTCTTTTTTTTTTTTTTTTTTTTTTTTTGTACTTTAGTACAGGGTCTACAGAGTCTACAGGGTCTCACGATTGGACTCATAGTGATCTGCCTGTTTACAACTTCCCAAGAGTTAGTGATTACAGGTACACACCACCATGCCCATTCTCAATCTCAGTCTCAGTGCACCCCAGGGGCAGGGCCAGCATGGCAAGTCTGAGGATTGGATACACAGCCCTTGCCTGACTGATTTTGCCAAAGAAGGTGCTATAAGTAACTGAGCTGGAGCCGGCCAAATACCTCAGCAGATTAAATCGCCTACACGCAGGCACAGGGGCCGAGGGTTCAATCCCTGGGCCTGACATGCTGGCCCTGGTCCTGGAGTTTGCTGAGATAGCAATTGAGACTAGGCACCATGCCTGTAATCCCAGCTCTTGGGAGGCTGTAAACAGATGGATTACCACGAGTCTGATCTAGTAGTGAGACCCTGAACAAACCTGTAGACTCTTCCTTAAAATATAAGAATAAAATAAAATAAATAACTTAGGTAACCTGCAAGCCCCCTGTAGTTGGTTCTATCTATTTAGATCAAATCATCTTGATGGATAATCCAAATCAGACAAGAGAGTAAGATATGGAAGAATGGAAAGGAGAGAAAGGGAGGGAGTCAAAGAGAGGGGCAGAAAAAAGGACAGAAAGAAATGAGAGGAATTAGAGAGTAAAAACAATTATCAGAGTAAGTTTGCAAGATACACGAAGCAGACTGTCCATTGACCAAAGCTCCTGCTGTGCTCTAGTGCTTACTCATGTTTACTTGAGTCATCCTGGAAGGTGTTTTCTTTTGTGAGCTCTATTAGATCTGGTCATGTTTACAAGACCCAAGAGATACTCTTACCTCTTAAAGATCTTAAAAGATGTCTTCTTCCCAGCTCATCTTCCATGCCTTCTCATTTTCTGAGCTATAGAATGCAAGTGTTCAAGTGTCATCACACACTGGACTATGTTACAGTTTCAGAATTCATCCCAACTCCTACCATTACTGATCAGGGACAACATGCAAAGTGAACTCTATTTGAGTTCACTGGCATGGAATCAAATCATAGCTTAAGCACTTGGCACCAGGCAGATGCTAACTCATGTCTTGACCTGCTTCGCTGGTGTTCTAATATTAGATGCACACACCAAGGAATCTCCTAACGTGAGATGCACATGTGAAGGAATCTTATTATAAGCTCAAGGTATGACAGGACCGAAAGAGAAAGCAGTAATGCTTGAGTATTTCTTTAATAGTCATTTAAATCTCATATAAATATTCATTGAACTTCTCATTAGACATTTATTTTAATCTTTTTTAAATTAATAGACTTAAATAGAAAAACAAAGCAAAGCTAACTTGAGCACATATTTAATTGTCCATATTATATTGAATATTATTGTTTGGCAGATAAGATTATTTTGTAAGTAAACACAAAAGCAGTGTTTAGATGGAAAGTCTTAGTATTGTCATATTATATCATATAAACATAGGAAATGAAAATTTTAAGTTCATGCCATTCTCTTCCAAGAGTTCCCCATGTAAAGCTTGGTATATTATCATCCACCTCACTGTGAATAATGTCCTATAACTAATTATTTGTATAAATGAGATCTTTCTAATGTGTCACTTAAAATCGACCTGAAAAGCCAAAACATTTAATTTCCATTTGTAAAACTGTCTTTGTTTGGCAAGAGAACAGAATTATGTATGTAAATAAAGTAACATTTACATAGAAACTACTTATTTAAACTCGTTTTCTCACTACTATTGCGGACAGTACGCATGTAATCCTGCTATCAGGACAACTAGAAAATCAGACATTTTAAGTGTGTCCTTAACTTGTTGGAATAGTCTCTGCCATTTGCATACAAGCCATGACCAGAGAAAATAGGGTATCTGAAAGGGCTCTGAAATGAACTCCATTAATACCAAGGGATGATTGTATCACAATTTTATAAGTACTGCTTTGATTCATATCGCAAGGATAGTTTTTAATAGCTAAATAAATCTCAACACAGATCCTAATGCTTTCTAGCTATCATACATTTTCTTTCCACATCTTAATTCAAATCTTCCTATATTTTTATAATGTTATTTTCAAGTATTCTTACTCAAGTTAAAATATCTATTCATATAATAAAATGTTCCACTGATATACTAATCCTGGTGGGGAAAAAAAAAAACAACACATCTTGTGGAAGTTTTTCTCAGGGTGAAGTATTGTGCTAATTTAAGAAAAGTGAAAGAAAGTGTTAGTGTGGCCTTCTGATGTGAACATTGTGTTCTGTTATTAAATTATTAAACCCCAGAAAAGTCATACAGATGTGAAATTTCATTATCCTGCTTTGTCGTGCACTGTTCGCAGGTCTCTACCCTCACTGTGTGTGTACTTTTCCTTCTGTGCAGCTGAGGGAGTCAAAATATTACTGGCTGTAATTGTGTACTTTTTGTCAGTTTATCAGCACTGTTCTTTCCTGATATAGTTTATGATTTTTGGGAAATTGCCTCCCTCTGTTACACACAATTTTTTGCATTAAAGAAAGTCTAGAACTTTCTAGCCTTGGCAGTGACCACAGGAACCATACCCATTCTCTCTCTGTCTTAGTTACCTTTCTTGAGTGCACTTGAATGTAGCATCACACCATCGATTCCAGCACCACACACTGGATCCAGCCTCTTCTGAAAATGTCCCGCCTCTGGCTGCATCAGGTGAGGGACACTAGACACATCAGTGACACCATCCTGGTTCAACCAAGAAAAGATGCAGAGCCCAAATGTGGGCACTCGTATGCTGTTCTGAGAATTTGAGTTTTGGGAGAGTGATGTGATGAAGAAAAAGAGTTAGAGATTACTTAGTACACAAGTAGGGGCCAGCCAGAGCTTCTTCCACAAACAGCTGCTGTCCTTCATTCTCTCATCTTGCATCATCTTCCTATTTTCATTACTGGTCTGAGCTGTATATAGCTTTTCAGTAACATTTATCTGACTTAATACAGCCATTGAATATTGCTTTCATTCAGAATCTTCTCTTTTACACACCTATTTCTTTGATTTGCCTAATATGAGGAACTTAACTTTTAAAACTGAAATGGCAGCACCTTCAAGTGGAACAGTAATGATTTTAATGCCTATAGGAAAACCAAAAATATAGAATGAAACTATATCACCCTGCTGAAAAATTGTGTGGACTGTGAATGTTACAGGGAAACAAAAAGTCAATTAATGTTGACATTTCACTTCTAGCATTGGTTACCTGCATGATAAAGTTATTTCTATCAAGAATATACACAAGACCAGCGAGATAGCTCAGCTGTCTAAAGAACCTGCTTGGAAATGCTTAAGCAAAACACAGGGACCACGAATAGATCCCTAGGACCACGTGCCATGCCAGACCGGAGCCCAGGATGGGCTGAGATGGCCAAAAATAACACACACACACACACACACACACACACACACACACACACACACACGCAGTCCACCAAAAGATACACATCTTCAGGGAAAGAAAACATGTATAAATGTTTTAACAGTAAATTTATGGAGATATTATGAGATTAATAGAGATTACTTTTGATTTCTACAATTACAAGTGGTATTCAGAGTGGTGCTCATGAAATGTTAGACATTTATCAGTATGGAAAATTGCTGTTTGAGAAAGCTTGGTCACTGCGAGTGCTGCACACACATTTTTAATTTCCTCTCTAAGGGCCAGTAGTGTAGTCTGTTTCCTATGATATACAGCATCCTCTAGAGTCCTCATACGAGGGTAACTTCTATTTTCCCGTTGGAAAAACATTATATTACTTCTTTACTTTTGTTGATATATATATGGCATTTAAAGATAAAATCTTTGTACTTTCCCCTCAAAAAAAGGTATTTGTGTTAACATACATATATTAAAATATGTACCCTTCAAACGCTTTCAAATGTTCTTAATAACAGAACTTTTCAATTTGTAGCATAAGATTAAGTTATTATAAACAAGATGTTTTTTCAAAAATATAAGTAAGAAAAATAAAAAAGCACTGATACTTTGAGTGCATTTTATGAATCATATAGCATGCTAAGCATTTTCGTACTAGTCAAATTTTCATTACCATAGTGAAGCATCTGATGCACATAAAATTATAAAGGAAAGAAATTCCTTTATTCACGTGTATGGAGGCTGAAAATTTAAGGTCAGGTAGCCACATCAATTTGCCATCCCAAAAACCTTTCTTGTCTGTAGCACATAACAGATAATACTAAGACAGGTGAAGGAAAAGGAATTACAACTAAATGGAGAGAAAAAGAGTGACTCAAAAGTTGAACTTGATCTTATAACACCTCACAGTTGCCTCCTAAGAGCTGTAAAATTTCATTAAAATGACCTTAATCTTGTCCAAAGGCTACTCCCTCCTGGACCTACAGATCGCACACAGGGATCCATCAGCTCTACTTCAGCAAAGTGAAAACCAAAGTGCCACCACGTAAACCCACAGTGTACAAGCCACATCCGGCTCACAGAAGCACTTGACATGCAGAATAATATATACTCATCCATTTACAAACAGAGGAACAAAAGTTATAATCAAATAACCTTTGTTTTCCCAGCGTCATCTACATGAAAAGCATTGGAATGATAGCCAAACTTGTTTATTCCAAAATCATTGTACTTGCTGTTGTATAAAAAATGATAATAATTGATTACACACACATGCACACATACATGTATATATGCATACACACATATACAGACTATATATATGTATATATATATATATATATATATATATATATATATATATATCTCACTAAATAGATTTATCAACTTTTACTGGCACATATGGCACATATGATGTAGATACACATATACACAATATATTTATACCTATATGAACATATATAGATATGTAGATATATAAATATTCACTGGGTAGATATATGCAATACACTATATAGACAGGATGAGGAGGGAAGAGAGGAGGGGAGGAGAGGGCCAAGGAGGGGAGGGGAGGGGAGAGGAGGGGAAAAATGAGTTGAAAGAATGAGTTGAAACTCATTCTTCAATATTTTTCCAGATTGGAGTTACTTTTTTGAAAAAATAATTGAACATAAGGATTCAATACTTATTCCTACATGAAAAATCAATGTATTATTTGATGCTCTCAGGTTTTTATGAGTAGCAATGTAATCAAATGTTGTACTAGAATTATTGGCATTATAGATATGAAAACTAATTCAGCAGTATATGTACAACTTGGACATTTTACTATTTCAAATAATTGCCATTCATATGGCTATGATTATCAATCCTGACATGTCAAATCCATTTCACTTGGAACACAGAAAATTATCAAAGTGTGCTCCTGAGTAGGTTATGAAGCTTTGCCTTAGTCCCTTACCCATCTTTCTTTAGTACTATTTCCCTGGTTTGCTTCCAAGTGGCTCTACTCAAGCAGTTTTTCTCTAACATACCTTTCTGCAATGAAACTTCTAGTTTGGAACCTTCCATCCACACATTAAATCTTCTGAAATCATAAGTCAAATTAAACTTACCAGGTCTTGTGCCTCAGCAACAGGAAATCTTCATAGTGTAGGCAGTTGATACCAGAAGTGGGGCCATTGCAGTGACAGTAACCTTCTGTGTGGTTTAGAATCTTCTGGAACTTCTTTGTTGGAGAAGTTTGGAAAGATTTAGAGATTCAGGCTAGAAAAGCTTTTTTATGTAGTAAACATAATTAGATAGGGATTTGGTAACAAGACTTGTGGGGATTCAGACAATAAAATTTAGGCTCAGAAACTTTCAGTTGTGAGCAAGACTTTACTGGTATCTGGGCTAGGGGTCATGTGTGTTACTCTATGGCAGAAGTTTTGTCTACTTGTTGTCCATGTCCAAAGATGGTATAAAATACTGAGTTCAAGGGTAGTAGACTGACTAATCTGACAGAGGAAATTTTAAGGAGGCCCAACATTTAGGCTGTGGCATAGGCAGTGCTGGTGGATTTTAACAAAATTTATAATGCAAATTGAGGAGAACTCAAAGTAGGAACAGTTTGCAAACTTGAACTTTGGCTCAGAAGGAATCAGGTTTGATGTTGCTACCAAAGAAGGTGTGGCTTCTAAAGAGACTCCCACTGTTTTAAAGAAGCCATGTATCTTAAAGAGGAATGTCTTTCATCCCATGAAAGACATCTCAGGAATCAGCAAGACACCACCCATTGCAGACTCAAGGGTCCAAATGTGTAAAACATTCTTTTGAGAAGAGTCCCTGGCATGCCTTCTCAAGCATATGGAAGCAGTTCCCTGTGCTTTGTTTTCCTTTCCTGATCCATCCAGACACTCAGCTGCTACTGCAGGCGTGGCCCCAGGAGTCTGGCTCCTGCTGATCTCAGTGTGGCACATGAGGTACTGATTTACCACAATACATAATGCAAGAGTCGTGGGGTCAAGGAGACATCTGCCTGAGTCTCAAAGTAAAGAATGGGAGGCTGGGCAAAGTTGCCCTGAGAGTGCAATGTGTGGAGCTCTGGGATTCCAGTCAGAGGTGCAAGAAAAATCCCAAACAATAAAAAATTACTGCTCCTTAGTGTGTCCATGCACTTTTTATGGTTCCTTAACTATGCACTTCTGACACCACTCTGAGACTTTGCTTTCCACTCACAGTACACTAAACAGCTTTTCTTCAACACATTCTTCCCTCAAGGTGTTTCTTCCTTGGAGCTTAATAATTATGTACTGAAACCATGAGCTAAATTAAACCTTCCTTCCTTCAAGTTCTGGGCATCAGATATCATCACAATGAGCTGGGAATGTGAATGTATGGGACATTATTGTCCTGGAAACAAGACAGTGATGATAGTAAAGTAAAGGTAAGTCTTACAATATGCCTAGGAATTACAAAAGAGATTTCTTCATTCAATGGTCAGGTGTTAAAGAAAAGTAAAATTTGTCTTAATGCCTTGATATTTTGTTTTTTATTCACATAATAGCTTTAACTTGAGACCAACAATCATTTCCTCCGAACTTACAGCTGTACAAAAAGATAGCCTATTGCTTGCTGTATTTCTCTGAATGTGTCTTCCAACCCCCAAATCAAGCTGCCTAAGCACCCAATATGGCTTTGATTCTTCTTTCATTATCTTGTACATGGAGGTCATTGAAATAGAAATAGTATCTAAGAGAAATTATGGCAACTTTTAGATATAGGCAAATTGGACTCAATTGGTTTAGCATTTTCTTATGTAGGACAATGTCCTAGCATTCCAGAATGAGCATTTTTTTTTGCATTTTCCTCAGCAACAAGCTACTAAGGTTGAAGGAAGAGGTAGAAGTGCCAGGGTCTTCAAAGGACAGTAGGTATAAATCCTCATCTTAACAAGGCAAGTGAGGTGCTCCAGCATGTTAGTGTATTCTGACCTTTCTAAATGCTCCTTACTGAAGTAATCTTCTCCTTTATTAATGTTCAATAGAGAAAGATTCTCTCTTCCATCTGTCTTTTTCCATCTTCCTTAAAAAAATTACTTGAAACCCAGAATCTAGAATTTTTAAGTGCTCCATCATCTAATTAGGAAGACAGTTTTCCTGTGCATTTTCTGAATAAGAATTACCTTACTAGGGGCACTGATTTGTAGAAGTACGAGTCTTGGTGCAGGACATTGACAGCCTCCATTAAATGATGGATGGTAAGGTGGAGAAGATACAGGCAATCTGTTAAAGTATTAATAAAAGATATAAAATTATGTCAGTCAGTTTAAATTTATTTATGTATCTGTTTATATTTTAGGGAAAGGTCTACAGGGTGTTCAGAGTCTCACTACTAGACTAGACTCATAGTGATCTGCCTGTTCACAGCCTCCCAAAAGCTGCAATTCCAGGCATATGCCACTACATCCAGTCTCAACTGCCATCTCAACATGCCCCAGGGAAAGGGCCTTCAGGGCGGGCCTGGAGATCAAACTCCCAGCCCCTGCGCCTGCTTCCAGGCATTTAATCTGCTGAGCTATTTGGCTGTCCCTAAATTAGTTGCATATAATAAAATATGCAGCCATAATTAGTTTATTTACTTTTATCACTGTTAATTTTCTAACATTCAGAAAAAAAGTAGGCCATGGCAATAACTAAAGCAGAGATACTTTATTGTCCCCACTTCCAAATTTCTTACAGATTTAAGAAAGCAAACCACTTAAATTTCCATCACGGAATTCCTAACAGGGAGTTTTGGAAAGCAGATGCCAAATAAGAATAAATGCATTAAAATACAGTTTACACAATGAGAAGCACCTATTGAAAATGAAAATTTCACCTGAAACATGACCTTTTCTTCTCTCTCCCTGCCCAAACACATGATGTCCGATACTTCAATGACTTTATATTTTAAACTTATTCTCAATTAGGCTTTTCTAGGGCTCTGTAACCAGTTAAAGTTTGGATCATGGGGAGCTGCTGACAGCTGCATGACCCTTTCCCCCATTCCTTCTTCAATAATACTCAGCCTTCCAGGTCTCTTGGACAGCATTTTAAATCTAATCGCCTTTACAAATTCTCTGGCCTTATATAAAGCCAACATAATTTGCTAATCTGATGACGATACGCAGATTAGTGGGAAAACAATGCTATTTTATATTTAGTTTTGTGTCCCTTTGATATTTAAACATGGTTGTTTGAATTAAAAATACCGATTGCAATCCTAGAGTCCTGGAGTATAGAAAAACTGGACATTTAGTGAATAAAAATGGAACATTAATGAATATGTAATAGACAGCCGAACTCTTCACCAGAGACACATCATTTATAATCCCCAGTTCTTCAGTTAATACACAATTATAATTAAACCATTCACATTTCATTTGCATTGTCAATGCACTTTGCTTGATAATGTTTGGTTTTATCCTGTTTTTCTCAAGTATTGAGCTTTTTCAATATCAATTTTGCTTTAGTGGGATGGTGTCTGTTTTCACAAAGAAATGTTCTTTGATAGTAACAGAATCCATAAAATACTTTAAAAAAATTAATGAAGTCATTTGCTAGGCATAGGCTGTTTCATCAGAATGTACCTAGTTTATTTTACAATGGTAAAATTGCTGAGACGGAGAGAGCATTCTGATTGAATCATGAATATTCCAAAGGGGTAGATTAATCTGTGTGAACTACAGAACTCTGCTGAAACTGCTGTTTAACATTCTAAAGTGTGGAATTCATCTTCTTACAACACAAAAGAGCTTCCTATAATAAAGATTTTTTTTATAATAGCAATAAGGCAGCTCATTAGGGTGTGGTTTTCATGAAATAACCACACTTTTGAGGAATTAGGTATTATGCCTTGTACTGTACTATCCCTTCAAGTACATAAAGACATGCTGTTGCCAACCCAGCTACAGGGCTGTACCCCTCAGTGCCTCAGCGAGCCATTCTGGAAATGTCTGTCGGCCCAGAGGTATATTTTAAATAAGCTAAGAGATCAATAATACAGTACTGATGCTTTATCGGTTCACAGTAGTCTTTATATTTCTTAGAAACTATTATAGCTTTGTACTGCCTCACAAACATAAAAAAAGCACAGTGCTGTTAGATTAAGGAGACCTGAAGGGTTAGCAACATGAACCTTATACTTGTTGCAGTTTAGCTAATAATTATGCAAGTCAGTCCATTATTAATCTACATTGCTTGTTTAATGAAGCACCCACTAAAATTCATGCATAAATATGAATATTATACTGCAAAATTAAATTGGGATATAAGCTAATATTAAAATGTATTCTTTCAAGCTCATATATTATTGCATGGGGAATTTCACTTTTATTTGTAGTTCATTCCAAACCATAATCTAAAAACACACAATTATATTTTTTCAGTTATCTCCTAATGTTAATATTTTTGTTCCTCTTTAGCAAAGAAAATTATATTATTTTGTTTATTTCATCTGTTTTAGTGTTTAAACAGAATATTAAGGAGAGATATGGTTGGGACCCTAATGTCAGCTGTAAGAAGGGTTTTCTAGGCACTTTTCTAGAACTGTGCCAAAATATTGAGATTTGTGGACATAATTCTACATCTTTGACATTATGAAGTAATTTTTTAAAATTTGCTTTCAAGTGTTACTTAATTCAAAATTGCATTGTAAGTAATGTAGCATTCCCTGAGTTGTAGAAAATATGTGCCTATTTATTTAAAAAGGAATACTTTTTTTTTTCAGCACAAGGGATTGAATTCAGGACCTTGTGCTTTCCAGGCAAGCACTTATTCTACTGAGCCATCTATTCCCTGGCCCCAAGAATGCTATTTTTTTTAATGACAGATTACTAGTAAAACATGAACAGGATGTATGAAGATAATAGTATCATTAAGTAAAGTTTTACCTTATATCCACAATTATGATTTATTTCTAAATTTTCTGGGTAACATATCTAATAATCTATCTTATGGGTTAATAAATGTTAATGGATGGAATTCAATAAATAGCTTTCTTTTCTCTACATAAACAGAAATAATACCCATGAATTTTCTAACTTTTTTTTTCTAAAAAACTTTAAAATTGTTACAATGAATAACTTTGGCTATTCTAGTTAGGGGATTAGATTCTAGTACAACAGAGAGAATAACTCTTATTTTTATTATGAATTTGGCTACATTGTTTTCCTCACACTTTATTGTTCCTACAAATGACAAATCAAAATCCTAACCCAGGGGGCTGGGAAGATGGCTCAGTGGAATAAGTGCTTCCCTGACAATTGCAAGGGCCTGAATTCAATCTACGACTCTACCAAAACAAAAAAGAAGAAAAGAAAAAAGATCCCCATCCAGTAGATGGAGGGTAGAGCTTAGTACATTTCAGGCCCCCAAGCGAGAACAGTATCTCTGGGTCAGTGAACCTTCATGCAGCACTGTGCCAAAGTCCCAGATTTTGGTTGTTGTTATGGATTGAGTTATGTTCCTACAAAATTCATATGGTAAAGCCTCAACCCCAACATGATTGCTTTTAAAAGCACGGTGTTCTTTGACATAATTAAGTCTAAGTAACTTCATAAGAGTGGAGTTCAAGACTGGACATGGTGGCACATGCCTGTAATCCCAACTCTTAGGAGGCTGAATACAGGTGGATCACTATGAGTCTTATCTATGTAGTAAGACCCTGTAGACTTTTGCTAAAATACAAAATAATATTAACATTAATATTAATAATAATAGTGGAGTTCTGACCTAGAGCCTCATTAGAAGGTATCCGCATAGTCATTCTCTTTGTCTGCAACTTTGAGGGCACAATGAGAAGACACTGTTTGAAACCCAGGAGTGGATCCTTCACAAGAATCCTTACCAGGTAACAACTTGATCTTAGACCTCCCAGACACCTGAGAAAATGCACTTTTGTTGTTTAATCCACCTACTGTAAATGTTGCTTTGGTAGGTCAAGACAAGTACAGTTTTATTGGTCTTGCATTGTTTCTTTTCATTCCCATATATCAGGTGATACCTGCACAAGTTGAGCAGATAGGTATTACCACAAATGAGACTTCAACCACTGCTTCAAACCCAGTCCTACTATGTTATGTGTTATTCTTGATTGCACAGAGAAAAAGCACAACACTTTCTCATCTTACCAAGATTGCATTTGCTTTCCCTTAGTTATGACATTATTCCTGGTAACAAGTTAAGGTAACTTCTTAAAGCCCTAGAGGAAGAGTTTCTAGTAGATTAGTCAAGAAGTTTCATGTGCTTGGTTTCAGGGCCACAGTCTCTGCAGTGTCCTTCCACCCTATCTTTTAGCTAACTGGAAGCACAACTGGAAAAAGTTGGCCTTTTTCACCTCTTGAAATATGGAGCCAACCATCCTGTCCACTCCTTCTCCTTTCCTGATGGACTAGGTCATCAATCTGCCTGTGTCAGGGAAATAAATTATGGTAGCTCCTCAGAACAAATTGGAAATCTCTATTAAATAACATGACTATAAAAAATGTGTTATAAAGATATAAAATGACTATTTGAACAAACTTATGTTATGAAACAGAAAATTGCTAATGTAATCCATGTTGCTATATGCAAACAGATTATTATGTGCTAAACATCAAATGCAGTTGGCTGAGCTCAAGGAATACTAAATACATCAATATTTGACTATTACCCAACATGTAAATGAACAGATACCAATGCCTAATGCAAAACACTTCTCTTGCATTATGGGAAGATTTGCTGTTATTTTCAATCTGGGAATATTTTTTTCATTTGTTAAATCTATTTTCAGACAGTTTCAGAAACAACTTACAAAGAACATATGCACAATGCACAAAGCAGACAAATTAAAACAGGGTTATTGAGACAAACTAGGCTAACCACAGGGTTGTATTGGCCTCAACTTTGGCAAGATTCATCAATAGCATTTCCTAACTCTAAACAAAAGCATTTGGATAGAATTTTCAGCAATGAATTTTGGAATTATTTGTGTATGAACAATTCTGGCAATATCCTGATAACAATAACATTATGAGCTTCTGTAACCCTACACTGATCTGGCTTTCCAAATATTCAGGCTAAGTTACTTAAAGGGTACAAGCAGGATTTTAACCTATTTCCTTTACTTAGATTTCTTTCAGCCTGGTCCTTCAAATGCTAAGAGCATGTGAAATATGAATCACTTAGTTTCTATAAGAATTTATATATCAGCCTATAAAGCGCATACCAAATGAAAGGGGAAAAACCCTAAAAATGCATATTTTATTGAGTTATTGAAGAACAAAAAGCTTCCCTTTTGCTATAGTCTCAAATTTTGCTGAAATTAGGGCTCATGCCCACTTCTTGTGGAGAATTGTGGAACTGGAACATATAGCTGCTGTTTGTTTTTAAATGGAGGTTATGAGCAGAATATATTTACTGAGGGATAAAAAGCTCCTGTCCCTCTCCCAGAGCGGGTTATCCCCCGTTTTTTGTTGTTGCTGTTGTTGCTGTTTGTTGTTTTCTTTTGGTGGGACTAGGGATTGAACTAGGCCCTTGCGCTTGCCAGGCAAGCACTTATTCTACTGAGCCATCTCCCTGGCCCCCACAGCAGCCATTTTTAACTCAGCGCCATGTGCAGAACTGGTACTTCCCTTGAGGTGGAGGTTAGAATTCTGATACACCTTCCAATCCCTTTCACCCTATAGAAAATTTCCCCCAAGTCATACTCACAAGCAGTATCCAGTCCCCTCTTCAGAGAATCAAATTTTGTGTCGACACACAATTTGCTCTTGATGCAGTGGGTTGTCCTTTGTTTGAGACTGCTTATCTTTTGCCTGATTTATTAATACAAACTGATTTAAGCTATAGTGAGAAGAGTCAATGAAGAAGATTTTTAAATTTATCTCTTTAATTTCTTTGAATACAAACTGAACAGATGCTTTACACTTTAAGAATTTGGCTTTTAGCCAAATGTTCAAGGATGTGTTTTTGCTGTTAGTTTTGTGGTTATCAACTTCTCTGATTTAATAAAGAAGAGATGAAGCATTACCATTATGGAGTACAATACACATTGTCATTATTGAGCAAGTCATCTGTGAAATTCAATATTTTGAACAAAGCACTTTTGAAGTATAATTCTTTCTATTTCCTTCTAAAGTAGATTCAGTTCTGAAAACAAACTGCTGTACTATGTCAAGCTATACATATAGAATTTTCTCCTAAAAATATTTCTGGTTTTTATTTTGGAGATGGTTGTAAAAGCCATATATCATCTCAGAAAGTTGTAATGTTAAGTTAAATAAATCACACCCAAGCTTATATATCATATGATTCCTCTTATACAAAAGATAATAGGACAAAAAGAAGTAGATCTTCCCGAAATGGAAAGGCATCTCGAGGTGGAGGGAGCATGAAAGAATTATGATGCTTTCCATACCTGTGCCAAGTTCCCACAATCATCATGTACTGTAAACATACACAAATAAAAAAGATGAAAAATATGGAAACTGAAATCTGAAAAGGATATTCCCACAAGTTCATGCATATAAAGTAATGCAATATATTTTAATTGGAACACAGCATACAAAAAGGAAAGTTTTATTTGGTGAAAAAAAATTGTTTACCAAAATACTTCTTCCATTCTTTATAGTATTTTCAGTTGATGTTTATGCTTTTTATTTTGATGCCTAACAGCTGGGCTATGCAAATGAAACATAGCTAAAAGGCCGATTTGGCTTTCTGTATTCAGGATATGCCAAGATTATGCCCCGGGGAGGCTGCAGCTTTGCTCTGGAGAACGTGGGGTGTTATAGTCTGGTGGTGCCTGGTATTCTCCCCTCCCCCTGCCAGCTGCAATTAGTTGGCGCGCGTGGCAGTGCAGAAAGCTGCTCTTTGCTCGTATTCCCAGGCCAGAAGAATAATTCTAATTTCTCCACGAAATGCAGACGTTCTCTGATTATCTACCAGGCTCTCTAGACTTGTTTGACCATTATGTGAATTACCAGAGGACGCAGCTTCCGTTTGTCTAGCTTAATATGCTCCTGTAAAGAGAGAAAAATGCCAGGGTCCTGTTTTACCTGTCGTTGGCAGGTCTGTGCGATTCATCCTGGAAAGGTAATGCATTGGTTTGTCTTGTCAAAGTAAAGCTGAACTATGTCTTGGTACTGTGGAAGAGCAAGATCAAAAACCATGCTGAGATTTGAAGCTGATGACCATGACTCTTGTCCTGGCATTGAACGCACCTCCAAAGGTCCAGTGTGAAGGCGGTTGAAGCTGAAGGGAGCACCAAGAAACCACGAGGCCGATTTGCGTCTCAAACTGCGAGTCACTGCAATGTGATCAGAAAAATTAAGTAGAAAGATGGAAGCAAAAGGCCTCAGCAACTGACGCCTGAGAATGCTGAGCATAGTCCTGTGCGCTAAACAATGAAGCAAATAATGTACCAAAGATGCCTATTCTTTCATTTATTATTATGCAACATTTATGAAGCTCTTATATTCCAGGCTCAAAGTCAGGGGTTCTATGAATAGCTTGTATTTTGTTTGCTTGACACCAAAGCGCTCAACTACAGAGAGAACAAATACCCAAGTAATAAGTGTCCTATGATGAAATTCATACGCTGGTACCAACGTGAGAATAGAGCTTTTACACCCAAGAAATCAAAAGCAAACCATACTTACATAGTAATTCTGTAGTAGAAGAGACCAAAAATAGCTTCAGAACTGCAGCTGCTTAATTATTTCATCAGAACACATGTGAAAAGTAAGCAGCGATAGGGGCATGGGCGGAAATTGCTGGGATGGGGATTGTTAATAAGTTCTCCTGGAGAAGCATGAATGACTCCGAGGAAGCTTATGTCAAGACCGGTTGGGGCAAGCTGGTGGAGAGAGTTGAATATAAAACAGGGAATTTGGGCTGCCTTCCATAAGGCTTGTGGAAACCAGAGAAAGTTTATGAGGAGCAGAGTAATATATGTCTATAGTTTAAAAAAATAATTATGCAGTTGTATCATTGAATAGATAAAGGTACATCAGAGGGAAGCAACATTTTGCAAGAACAAAAACTGATTGCTGAACCAAGTAATGGCTGTGTTGGGAAGAGGACATGATGAATTTAAATAGTACCCAGAGTTAATCCCAGAAAGAGGCACTCATTCAGAGTGATAGCCTTAAAGCAATTTTGCAAATGTTTAGGAAGCACTAGATCCTATATATATCTGTTACAAAATACCACATAGATACCAAGTATTTGCAGTATTCCTCCTAGTATTACACCCTATAAAGATTAGCCCATTTAATTCTCATAGAGAACACTGACAAGACAGACACTACCACCATCCCCATCTTGCAGATCAGAGCATCTTGCAGACCCAGAATCCCAACACTGAGCAAAGAAACAGCTGCAGTTGGAAGAAGCAGACCTTGAACTACGAGGCCCCCACGCCCTGAAGAACCTCTTTGGCCCAGGAGACTGTCACTTCTTATTTTCATATTAACTCATCTGAATATTCTTAAAGATTAAAAAAAAATAAGTAAATCCTGTATCAGGAGCACTCTCTCTACTTTTGTTCACAGACAATTTTCTTTCTAAAAATCCCAGATACTTAGAGCACCAAGGAACTCAATTTATGAATAATGGACAGAACATATCATTTAGGATGAAATCAACATACATTGATAACCAAAATTAATTTAAATAACCTAATTTAAATTGCTGTGTTATAGTTGTCTGTTGTTACTAAAGTGATAGATTTCACAAAAGTATATTTGACTATAGCAACATCTTCTAGATTGTTCTCAGTATTTATAATAAAAAAGTGAGAATTGCTTCACTGAGAAATAAAATCAGAAGAAAAAGAAGACCCAAAAGAAAAACAACCCAAGACTTTTTTATATATGAGCCATCAATCAAAGCAAAGTTTTAAAAGAATTCTCACAATTTCCAAATCTGCACTGGGACCTGCCCCTTACCCTGTTTCATTATTCACAATTTCCTTTTTTTTTTTTTTTTTTATTGTATGTACTTAGTACAGGTTGTATAGGGTCTTGCCACACAGATAGGATTCATAGGAATCCTGCTGTTTTCGGCCTCCCAAGTGCTGGGATTCATGCCCAATCTCATTCACCTTCTCAGCGCACCCCAGGGGCAGGTCTGGCACAGCACGCCAGGCATGAAACCCTGCTCCCTGCATCTGCCTAAGCAGGCACTTTAATCTGCCGAGCTATCTAGCCAGCTCTCACAGTTTCTTTTTACTGCTCCCTCCTATCTATTACAGCATCTCTCTGAACTGGGAGGTTTAAATTAGGAAGAAGCTAAAAGGACTGGGTAGTTGTTCAGCTTTCATATAAGATTTAAAGTTTAAAATTTCAGCCTCATATTACATATTTGGTCCTACTTCCTCCAGGGCAGGTATAATTATTAGCTCCATATCACAGAGAAGCGAACAGAGGTAGAGAAGTGACCATGATTTGTAGTACCAGCCATTAGCCTTGACGTCTTTTATCACAATTTCAAAATTGTGCTAAGTTCTTTGCATTCATAAACATATGCTAATGTTGTAGCAATTTTGTTAGCTAGGGTCTATTGAAATCCTCATGAAGGGATGAATGTGCAGTATTGAGACTTGTGAGGTTGATAACTTTCCAACCCATTATAGCTTGCAACAGTGGAATCAGCTGACTGATCCAAAACATTGATGTCACAGTGCATCCCACTTAAGCACTCTCTTAAGAACTACCAGTAAGTGCAACTATGTGTGATGCTCAAGAGAGAAAAGACACTGCAAAGAGGGTGCTAAACACCACTGACCAGTACGACCAACAAGTGTGGAGCTGGTCCGCTTACTCACCTGTCACTTCTGCTGGGCTATTGCCTTCATCAGAGAAGATACTGCATGATCTTACAATTGTACTGTTCGACCCCTTGCAAAATTCTTGATCTGTAAGTGGTTCTTGATGATCAGTGAATAGAGGAAGGAAGACATGAGCAGGAACAGGTTCTAGCTAAAAAGAAGGCTTTTTAGCTAGAATTTTTTAAAGCTAATTGTATGATATGAACATCCTGGGTTTTGTCAGCTCGTGAGATGTTCCTCTCATCTGAACTTGTCCACAGTGCTGGGTGCAATTCCTACCAACACAAAGGCCTTAGTGCTTTCCCATGTCTTCCTAGGCCTGCCTGGGCCTCAGAATAGGTGGATTTCCCACTCATAGTCCTTCCTTGTGTCTCCACATATTCCAACATATTATTATATTTGACTGTAGCAACTCTCTGTAGTTAATATCTTCCTTAGAACTTAAGGAAGATATTTTCCATGAGTGGTATAGAAGATAATCCAGACTTCAGAAAGCTCTGTAACTGTCACATGGAGCAAATCTAAATATCTAAGAACTCCATTCATACCTCGAACTAAAATCCAGCAGGTGTGGCTTCCACAACCAACAACTCAGTGAAGAGACACAGGAAAGCAAGAATTGAATATCACCTGCAAGAGAAGGAGCTCCCTGAACAAGCACACACGGGTCTGTCTCGCTAGGTTGTGCTCATAGCAGTGACCACACCACTGATCACAAAGATCTGGCCCTGAGTCAGCAGGTGGGAAACGAGGCCCACAGGAGCACGGCATGTGCACAACTGTCGCAGCCTCACCCACTGGAATGTGCTTGTGTGACCTATTGTTCTCCAGGTCCTTTGCTGTTTTTCTTATGGCAATACCAGCTAAGACTGAAAGGAAGATATAATCAAGACACCAGAAGATGATAATTAAGTATACAGACTCTGAAACAAGAGCATTTATTTCTATCCTGGAACTGCCATGTACTAGCTTTGTGGTCTTGGTTGAATTACTTCACCTCTCTGGGCCTAACGTCCTTCATTGTAAAATGAAAAAGTGTCAGCATGCATCCCATGGGGGAGTTGAGAAGACTCAGCGTATTAACAAATGTGTATTGAACTAGCTATGCAGTCGACACTGAATACACTGTATCTATCAGTGTCATTAGTGCAAAACATTGCATAATGCTTTGGTGGAAAAATTAAATGAAAATACTGTGTCTTTCATTTCCTGCTGTTAGAATTTCAAATGAAAAATTTGTACAAGAAAACTTGTGGAGGGGTCTCAACAGTTTTCATCCTCGCAAAGATGTCAAATGGCCTTATTTGCTTCCTCCTGACCGAGTAGCTCTAATAAGCTTGATCAGCTTGTCCTTCCCCTCCCCACTGATTTGTGATAGAAGGGGATTTTTTTTGTTTGCTTTTATTTTTTAATGTCTTCTCCCTTGACTGCCTTAACATTTAACAGTCACCAGGAGAAACTGTTCCATCATGATGTCTTTCGAGTTAGTGGACTAGAACAAATTCAACCCATTGAATCATATGGCATCAGACGGCCCTGCAAATGCAATTTGTTGAGAAATTTGTTTTTGCATTTGCTATTAGAAGCCAAGTGTTCAGCTCTTCTGCAGCTCTCCACTGTACCTTATCAGGGATACACTAGCTGGAGGGCACCCGTGCCACAGATCAGTCAGAAGGAAACTGCACAGCTGTGGTTTTGACAGCTGGAACAGGGCTGACGTCCATCAACAAATATCCCAGATACCTTACAGTTCTTCTTAGCTTGGCGGGGTGGGCACTGCTCTGGTGTTTTGGGAGAAGTTCCCTCATAGTTTCACTGTTGCGGGGGGGGGGGCTATCATGCATAGGAATGTGTTTATGGTTGCCTGTTGTTCTGCTGCTCCTTTGTCGTCCTTCTTATGATAGTACCAAGTAAGACATAAAGGAAGATTAAAGTGACTAGCCTTTTAGCAAATAGATATCTGAACATCAGCTGGAGAGACAGCTCAGTGGTTTAAGTGCCTGCCTGGCAAACACAAAGATCTGGGTTCAAATCCTGGTATGCATGTTGTGCCAGACCCGGAACCCTGGGCACACCATGCAGGCCACTGAAACCAGGCATGGTGGTGCAGACCTTTAATCCCAGTACCGGGGAGGCTGAGAAAGGATCAGTACAAGTCTGAGGGCATAGCAAGCTGCTGTACCAAATAAATAAATAAATAGTCTGAACAAAATTATTTTTGTTAAAAAAATCAAAGCTAAATAAAGAGTAAGCTGCACTATAGGGAAAAGAAACCCTTGAAATTGGTTGTGTTTTTCCCAGTGATACACAACCAATTCCAAGGGTTTCTTAAACCATTTATATATATATATATATGGCTTCCCAAGCAAGGCAGAACACTGACAACACTGTGTTTGATAGTAAATGTGCCTTTTAGCATGACGTGCCACTATATGTGAATACAGTTACTAAAATATAGACCCTCATGGCCTCATTTGTAATAAATGCAACTAAATCTACAGATTGTGTGAACCTGACTGACAGTGGTCTCTTACAAAGAGAGAAAGAAAAACAGGTCAACTGCTTCCCAACACTCTTCCACCTCTGTATGCCACGTTTCTTGATCCTTCCTACACTGCTCTCCCTATGCGATATTGATTGGCTATGTAGGATATTTTTAAATGGAATAAGCAAGCAGTTAAACAAGTTAATATGCTTTGCCGCTCAATTGATTTGGCCCAAGTACTTCTGCAGGAAACTGCCATCAATAACATTAAAATCACAGATTGTAAACAGACCAAGGAAGCCAAGAGAAAGCAACATCAGGAATGAGCAGAGAGCAGCTGAAAGAAATAGGAGGGAACATAAAATATCCGTGGCAGCCTGGGGGGAATCACAAAGAGGCCTGGACATTTGATTTGCATTAGTGATGTTACTTTATTTTCTTTACTCATATGGCAATGATTTTTGAATAGACCTTAACTTTATGTTCTTTTTCTTACACAAATTCTAGCAGAATATTTTAGACAATGAAGAACATAGTTAAGAACATGCAATTCAACAATGAATAGTGATGGATACTGTTAAAGTCAAACCTTTATCCCTCTGAATGGTGGTTATTGCCCTTACTAATTTAAAACAGTAAAATGCTTGTTTGGTTTGTAGAATAAAACCAACTACAGTACCATTATTTTTACAAAGAATCAGAATTGAATAATACATTCATGAAACAAAAATGTTTGCTTTTAAAATTTCATGGTTGACTAAGTTTGAGTAGGTAATGGGAAGCTTTATAAAGAGCACACATATTAAAATTTGATGTAGCAGGTCCCCAACCCTCCATGCTAGCAAGACTGAAATCCTTGTATAACCTGTGGTAAATTATTTAACCTCTCCAGTAGTAAATGTTCCTAGTTTCAACAGGAAGAAACAAAATATCCGTTTCTTCCGATAATTCTTCTTACGATAACTGTGAGAATTAAATTAGAACCCATCTAAAACAATAAGCAACAATTGACAAAGTACCTACCATGTCTTCCTTTGGTTTTTCTTCTTATAAAAAAATCATAGTACTTGTAGTTGTTTATCATCTGTGATTTTTGATACAGTTTTGTTCCTGTGAAATATATTGTAATGTAAAGGGAACATAATTCAATTTCTTAATGTCACTGAAGAGGAAGAGTAGATTTAAATAGTTTGAGTTATTTGTTACCAAAAGGGAGGAAAAAAAGAGAAAAAGAAGGTAGGTACAGAGGGAAGAAGGAAGGAGAGGAGAAAGGAAACCATCAGCTACCAAAGACGACACTGTAGAGCTCTTAAATATGTGAGTAATCTAAAGAGTATACACATAGCAGCTTCTAAATGTTTAAAAAACACATAAGACATGAGTCCCACCTCTTCGTTGTCAGGGTAATGCATGTGAGACTGACAAATGGGTAATATTACACCTCCCGTGGACTCAGGCCTAGTAAGTAACAAGGCTAGGTTTGAGCTAACATAGTTGAGCTTTAGTATTTGTATAATTATATGCTAGGCAATACAACCACCTGTAAGTAAATTCGAGCCAAGGTTGGGTCTATATGAATGGATTACTTTTTAGTGTCTAGCAAAACACTACCATTTACTCAATCACAAACATATACACAGACACACATAGGCATTGCATGCTGTTTACAAGGAAAAACTTTGCTGCTCCAAACAGCCTTTGGTACAGACTTAGTGTTTGTATTTGTTCTTCACTGCAAAAGAAAAATAATACAAAAGTACATTCAGAAAAAAATCTTAATAACTAAGTATGTAAAAGGATCTTCTAAAAATGATGAAAGCCTAGTTTCTACAAGACAGAAAAGAAAAAGAAACAACATGAACCACCTGTGCATATTGAAATCAAAGATAAATTAGTGCCAGGAAACAAAAATGGTATGGTCAGGAAAGAAAGAAAATGTGTGCTTTCTTTGCTGGCCTAAGGGAGGGTATGTTAGGAAACCAGAGCACAACACAAAAATATTTCCCAAAGGGTAATCAAATCCTGAAGAATGTTGCAAACTATTTGTAGATAAGAAATAGTCCAACTTCATAAGCATAATTCCAAAAACATTTTTAATGGCCTCTCATGCAAAAGAGAATATGAAATGTTTCAAATAATATTCAAAGCAGTCACCCAGAGTAAAAGTAGGACTACTTTATGATAAAGGTTCCAAACTTGTTTTTATTTATTTATTTATTTTAGGGAAGGATCTATAAGGTGTTCAGGGTCTTACTACTAGATCATACTCATAGTGATCCATCTGTTTAAAGTGTCCCAAGACCTGGGATTTCAGGCACTTGTCACCACTCCGAGTCTCAATTACAATCTCAGCATGCTCCAGGGGCAGAGCCACCACAGCAGGCCCAGGGATCAAACCGCCCACCCCTGTGCCTGCTTGCAGGCACTTTAATCTGCTAAGCTATTTGCCCAGCCCTATTGGTTCCTGTTTTGAAAACAAGGAGTCAGAAGAATTATAATTAAAATAAATTATCTACATAAATATGTTAAGAAATTTTCAGCTCTCACAATATCAAGGAAATAAGTCAAACTGGAGGATAAGATGTAGAAAATACACTTCAGTCTTGCTTCTATGTATAGATCAGATTCACAGAGAACATTTAAACCATACTTAGCACCTGTGGTGCACAGTGGTTTTAAGGAGTCAAAGATCTCCCATGTAGGGCTGTCAAGTATCGGTTCTCTCTAGGATTCTTGAAATTCTGCCTATGCATAAGCAGAGGTCTCTTTTGGATAATATTCTTTCAAGATTGTTAACAGTCTTGGGAGACAGGAATACTTTGTCCCTCTGGAGCACAGGGCATATTCATTTACTTCCTCATATAATAAAAATACTGTGTCATCCTCAGGGGCAAAGGTTAGTCAAGCTATTGTAAAAGAGTTGTGTTTCCTGAGCTTAGGATGCATATCTACTGAGTACAAATTATCTATTTGGGCCATTTTGTATTTTAATGTATTGAACATCATGAGAAACAGAAATATTCTTGCTGGTCACTTTTCTCAATGTAATAAAGTTCTTCATATCTCAAACCGGAATCTTCTGTCTTCTCTCAGCATCCATGAAAGCATGAGAGACTGACTCACAGGGTGCACACAGGGTAAAGTTTTAGACAAAGTGCACTTTGAACTTTGGGTACAGAAAGAACCCAAAGTAAACCTAAACAGAAGTCAATGCAATGATGTTCTGACCTACTTCATCAATAATTAAGTCATGAACCATTTTTTTATGATAGCCCCTTTCATTCTCATTTATCCCCTGTTGTTTTAAAACAAACTCAAGATATCATAGCATTTGATACATAAATGTTACAGACTTTAAATGTCAATGCAATAGCATTAACATTAGCATTAAATCTAAATTGATGTCAAGTAGTGATTTTTCAACCAAACATCATGATTTATAATTCCTGATCAACTTACAAATACATATTTTAAAAAGTATTCATATCTAGATGAAGTCAATACAATGAGATCTGCATCTTATTAATTTTTTTATCATTTGTGACTTCTTTATAGAATAAATGCACTTCCCCACCATCATTATTTTGTTGGTACTTTCCATCTGTGACCTTTAATATATAATACAGATGTCCCTGATTTTTCTAAATTGCTTATTGGGAATAGAGGTTTAATGAAATTTAAATGCTTTGTTTTCCTTCCAACTGTAACATATCCCCCTTCTCCAGTGAACAATGAATAGTGGGCTTTTCCTTTCTTGTTTTACTCAAAAATATATCATGATTGTTCCATAGAAGAGTATGAATCTCAAATATTCTTCACCTATTTCCAGTTGCATGGCTCTATATTTTTGGGTGCATCATCATTTATTCAATTGATCTTAAACTGAAAGACACTTGAGATATTGTAATTCCTTTGCTATCACCAATTTTCTTACAATGAATTGAATATAAGTGTGCAGAAGAGGTGTGGCTAGTGTTTTCTACCTATGTTTTTATGAAGGTGATTTCTGGCTAAAAAGCAAAGCACCCATGTAGTCCCCAAAGCTAAGCACACGTGTTGCCTCTCTAAGGGGTGCTACCTGCATCCTTACCAACAATGTGGTAGAGAACATTTTCTGTACAAAGTTGGCTTTTTCAGAGCTCTCCCACCACTGAATTTTGTCATATTTTGGACATGTGTTTGTGTAATACTTAAGTTGGGGGATTTTTGAATACAGAATAAGGCAACTAACCTTTCTTTTTCATTTTTTGTTTTGTTTTGCTTTTGTTTTGGTTTGTTTTTGTTTTTTGGGGGGTACTGTGAGGTCCTATAATCAATTCTTCCATAGGATGGTTGGTATAGTTCCTTATTTTTGAACCTCTTTATATTTTAGAGAAATGGGGCTGGTGAGATACCTCAGCAGTCTAAAGGACCTGTTTAGACAAGCATGTAGGGGCTGCAGCTCGATCCTTGACACTACATGCCATGCCAGCCCTGCCCCCAGGGTGGGCTGAGCCAGTCACAAAAAAAAAATTAGGGAAATGCAATCTATTTACTGGAACATCACAAATTAATATCCCCAGCCCTCACTTTTATGTAGAGCTCCAAACTTTACTTCCAAATTCTCTACCCCCATTTTCATGTGATTGTCTGTTAAGAATCTAAACTTAACAAATTCAGGGTGATGCTGTTAAGTTTTTACCACACACCATTAGCTTCTTCCAGATCAGTTAAAAATACCTCTAAGTATTCAAGATATTTTAGATCAAAAGCTTCAGCATCAGCCGGGCGTGGTGGCGCATGCCTGTAATCCCAGCACTGGGGAGGCTGAGGCAGGAGGATTGTTGTGAGTTCGAGACCAGCCTGAGCTACAAAGTGAGCTTAAGGCCAGCTTGAATTGCATAGTGAGACCCTGTCTCAAAAAGACAAAAAAAAAAAAAAAAAAAAAAAAAAAAAGCTTCAGCATCCCGCCTCTCTTTTCCAGTTATCATTAATTCTATCAGCAATTCCTGTAGATTCTACCTTTCAAATCATCCAGAATATTGCCACTTCTTTTCAAATCTATGATTCTCCTCTGATAGCTTTTGCTCTCTCACACCAGCATCCTTGCTGCCTTCCTACATTGGTCTCCCTTGTGCCTTCTCAGCTCTTATTCATATTGCACACTTCACATCATCATTAGTGTGGTCTTTAAAAAAATAGCTATATCCTGTCGTGCCTACACAGCCAATCCTGCAGTTGTTCTTTCATGGTAAAATCTACCCTGTTCTCAACAGTGCGCAAAGCCACCACATCCCTACTGCTTCCCTAACCCCAGCTCCCAGCTCCTCCTTCATTCTGTTCTAACCACAAAGTCTCTTAACTTCCCAACCCTGGAAGGCTCTTCCTTCAGAGGCCTTCATACCCAGTTTTTTCTAATTTGAGCTTATGGTGTGTATAATTACATCACTAAGACTTCCCCTGAAAGCCCAAGATACAAACAATTCCTTTTCTGCTTCACTCACTGCTTCCCTGCACTCCTTTCTAGGCAGTTGTGCTGCAATGGTACACTGGTTGTCTGTTGTGTGCATTGTGGGCTTCCTCTTCTAGAGTAAGGCCATGAGGGTGTGGAATTTGTTGAGTTTAGCCTCCAAGCACAAGGTTCCCAAGCCCAGCCTGGCACTGAGTAGGTGAACTAAATGTTACTGAGGATAATGCAAACAAAGCATGGATTTCTTAATAGTACTAACAAAAATTCCAAGTTTTTATGGAATAATATTATATGTAGGTTCTGAATTTGAAATATTTCCATAATGTCTTTTGGGTTTATGTTATTACTGTTATTGTGTTAAAGTAACTGGCCTGACTCTAGGGCATTGTATGGCTAGTGATTTTGAGATAAATTCATATGACCAAGATTCGTTCCAACCATGCTATAGAATGGTCAGTGTGTAGTTTGGGGCGTGTTTACCATATCATGTGATTACAGGACAGAGACTAGCTTGTGTTGTCTGAATTAGACATGATCACTTCATGTTCCAACATGAATGCTAAACTTGATTAAAATCCATTTGGAAGCAACAAAATTTCTCTCTATCTGCTGTTCCTTAGTTAAGAAAAGATCCAAACTTAATTCAAGAAGATATTCTTTTTTCTTTAATAAGTGATTTATAATTTCACTGGCTCTAATTTACTGTAAGCAAAGCATCAGATTAGTAATGTGTTTAATATGAGTTATTAAGTTCCCATTAGACTAAATTACCACCCCTAGAGATCTGCAAAGCTACTCTGAATTAATTTGCATTCTTCAGTAGCCATAAATTTCACCTTCTCTTAAATGTCACATATACTTTGGGTTCTATTTCCTGATGTAGTGTTTCTCCAAGAACAGCAGATCATTTCATCAATTTTCACATTCATAGGCCTTGTAATGCTGATAGTAATAATAACAATTTAAAACCTTTAGAAATAATGCTTGGAAGTTTCTTGTGGTTGTTAATGTTCCAGGTAATCCATGCCATAATCTCTTTTCACTAAATTGTAACGTGGCAGAATCTTTATTGACTTTGCAATTGCATTTAACAAGACCATCAATTTAAAACAAGCTTCTAATTGAATGGCTTAGTATTTGTTTTCAAATCTTAAACATGTACATTCTAAAGAGTTCATCTTTGAATCTTATAAAACTGAGCAGAAATTTATAAGCTATGACAACCCTATAGTTGGAGTCAAGGAACTTGTGAGTATAATGTGTGCAGTTCACACCAAAGTAAGACTCAGAGGCAATGAAATTTGTGAAGTATGAATTATACTTTGTCCAACTATGAATAAATTAGCTGACTTGCTTTTATTAATAATAGTTTTAAATCACCAACTAATTTATGAACTTGATTTTGGGCTGACAATTAAGAGAACCCCAAAGAGGGAAAAATTCAATAATTGTATACATACAATGAGAGATGTCTACAGTGAAAAATGTGGTTACTGTAAGCAGCAGACATATTAACTAATGAAACAAGGCTGGTGCATCCTTGCTAACCAAATTTCTGCAAAGCAGCTTTAGCAACTCAATTCCCCAAAGCTAAAGAGGGTATCAGGATGGATTAGAAGCCAGAAGCCCCTGTTCCTGAGCCCACAGGAGGAACTAACATCTGTTCGCTGGTGCACGGCAGTACTGTTAGCTGCAACGCTACCAGCATTAGTCTGAGCTGACCCAGAAAGGCACTGGATCACTAAGGACGAAGTTCTCAGCATTCCAAATTTAATCTGATCCCCCAGTTGGAGCCACATCACCCCTATCTTATCCAAACTGTAAATACTAAGAATATAGGGAGCAGAAAAGGCTGGACTATTTTGTTCTCTTTTGTTATTTGAACCCACTGACAGTCTACTTCCAAATTAATTTTTGGAGATTAGAACTTTGAAAGTCATTTTTTTTTTACATTAAAAATGTCAATATTTTCAAAGACCTTCATTCGAAGTCTGAATTTTTTTGGTTCATAAAACATCTGTTTGCGGCAACAGAAACTGCAAAGAGATATAAAAGAAGAAAATTAAAGTGACTTGTTTTTCAATTTAGGTATTTTTGGGTACTTATGATATGTGTGAGACCTGTAAAATATTTCACATATTTATGTGAAAACAGAGCTTGAGATTCCGGTGCCATGGATGGTAAGGCACAACAAAAGGAGGTCTCTCTAAGGCATTTTTTAGAATGGTGTCAAATCTAAGTTTTTCTGTGTGACCTTCAATGAATGAACTGATCTCTCTCAGTTTCAGACAATGAAAGAAAACATTGGATCCAAACATCTGTATCTGTTATAGTATTGTTCACAAGTTTAAACTTGACAAAGTATCTAAAGTGTGCAGTACACCATGCATACACAATCTAGCACTTACGTGCTATTGTCCCTAGATTATGCTGGCAAACAAGCAGCTGAGAGAACATTCTGGAACTTGTACAGAAAGAGGAATGAAGACTGGAGCCATGGCCACCAGGGGTAATGTCAGTGCTGAAACATAAGAAAATGTGAACCCATCTAGGAATTGAAATAGTACACATCTAAGCACAATGATCTGTGCTCTCAAGAAACAGCAGAATTTTAGGAGTAGACTGGAGTTAATAAAGACCTTTAGCTTAATGGACGTAGGAGATCAAGTTTCAGACATCAATGTAGTGAGCATAAATTCCCACATGAGCAGCTATGTGCTACTCTAATGAAGCAGACCTCTTGAGTTCCAATTCTGTGCAACAAATCAGAGGATCCTTTGATAGGAGCACCCTTTTCAACACAGATGCCAGTCATGCTAAGCTACACAACCATAACTCAGGACAACAAGCAGTGATGCAGCAGTCTGCCTTCTCAATTGGTGAAAATCCTGGTTAGAGAGTTAAAGAGTGATGACCAAGGTTGTGTCTGACAGTGTGGACTCAAAGTCTGGATCTGATGCCTGGTAGCAGTTTGATTTGCAAGCGTTTTGAAAACTTCAACATATCGATTAGGGTTTGTGTCTGGATGTCCCCCCAGAGCCTCATGTGGTCACAGGGGTAAGCCTTTTAGGGACAGCTGAATCTAGAGCTTGTGATTGGTTCATTGCCTAGTGCTGGGGTTGGGGGTGGGAGTGTGGTACCGCCCTAGTGAGGGCAGCCTGCATACAGCACAAGGGAGGGAAAGAGGCTTGCTTCCTCCTTGCTTGTTCTTGTTGCGTTTCTTGTCTTCCACTGGCCCAGGCACCATCAACCATTACCCCTGTGCCAGGCCACCCTGCCTTGAAGCCAGCTGATGATAAACTTAAACCTCCATAAACTGTGAGCTAAATAAACCTTTCCTTCCTCACCTTTGGCTGTTAGGTGTTTTGTCCCAGCAAAGAGAAAAATATCTAGGACAATACCCTCCTATTAAAAGACTGAAGGACCAGCCAAATAGCTCAGAGGACTAAAGCACCTGCTTAGGCACCTTGGCCTGCCATGCCAGCCCCACCCCCGGGGCATGCTGAAGTGGCATTGGAGACTGAGTGTGGTGGCGCACACCTGTAATCCCAGCACTTGGGAGGCTGAAAACAGGAGGATCGCTGGGAGTCCAATCTGTGGAGTGAGATCCTGTAGACCCTGTACTAAATTAAAAAAATAATTAAACTGAAAACCAGGCTAACTTTACTGTCTTCCACTCCACATGGAAGATGTTAGAGGAAAACAGACAATGTTCAAATACAGGGTTCTATTAAAGAGAATAATACAAAACAGTTAATTTCTGTTTTGCATATAAATCTTTGATTAATCTATGGAAATATGAATTGGCAGTAAAACTGACAAAATAAGTTTGTGTTGTAATAGAGGAATGATTTATTAAATGAAAACATTCTACCGATGTGCCTTAGCACTATTGATGAACAGTCTATAATTTCTGCCTGTTGAAACAGTTCATGCTGATTATCAACTTGACTGTGTTAAAAGTCTTGGGCACACAAAGGGATCCGGGAGCACTCTTGCAGCCAGTGGGTAATCCGCCAGTGCTCACAGCTGAGTGTCACATTAAGAGGAAATGCTCAGCTGGGGAAGCTGAGTCCCTGAGACAGACCTTGGTGGTCCCCCAGCAACTGCCTCTGGCTGAGAGGGCGCAGCTTTGCTCCTTTACAACCTGCAACATAATGTTGTTGCTGTGGGTCCCGCCAACCGTGGGCTGCAGTGTCCAAGAAAAACTCCTCCTTCTTTAAATTGAGAGTGTTGGGTATTCTATCCCAGAAACAGAAAAGCTGGCAAACACAAGCCTAAAGCATGCTGTACACCTCTGCATATCCTGCTCTGCAAGGCTCAACCAAATGCCGTCTCCTCCTTGAGGTCCTGTAGTGGGCGTTTCCACGCTGAATGTTGGACATGCGCGGTTGTCTCTTAGAGCACATTCGCTGACTCTTTCTTTTCTTGGTGATGAATCTTTCATAGATTAAGAATTCCTTGAGATGAAAATACACCTCTGATGTTTATGGCATGCTCTACCACTTCTAATTTTATATTTTCACATTTAATATAGAATAAATATTTGGTGACTGTCATTAAAATGATTTAATTATTGTGCCATGTTTATTACTTAAAAACTAGTCCCATATATGCAATTATCTATCTATATTAAATTAATAAAAGTACTTCTGAAAAGTACTTTCACGCACCACTCTATAGGCAATTGAGGTGGTCCATAATCAACAGAGCATTATTTTTGCTTTTTAAATATATCGGTAGCATTATAAGACTTTTTAAAATTCTTCACATAAAAAAGATGTTTAAAAAATTAGTCAAACAGAGAAGTTTGATGTTTAGACCTTATGATAATCCTAAAGTAGCAAATCAATTATTTTTTAAAAAATCACAATATCTAAATTATTTTACCCTATTCATTATTGGTTAATCTGTCCTAGAAAAAGACATAATACTTAATATGTACGTTGTTTCTAAGAAGACTAAGGAAAATAAATGCATGAACATATGAATAATTTTAAAACTTGGTACATTTACTTTTGCCAAATTTTTTCACCTAGACAAATATTCCATGATTTTTTTCAACTTTAGAAAATAGAAAAGAGTTTGCCATTAAAATGCAAATGTGAGCTTGTTTATATGTTCTGTATCCCTGTTTCCTTCTCTAAAGTCAGTATTGTTTCTTAATGCTGCCTGTTTGCAACATTCATTTTCGTTTTCTTCTGGCTTTTGACATGTGTTTGGTAGAATTTAGCAATTTTATGTGTCGCTTATAAAAAAGAGAAGAATGCCTTTCTGAAGACATCACTGTTTATAGTCAAATAAGCCACTTTTCATGATAAGAATTGCCCTATATTTATTCAGAGGTGTCTATTCTTTTCCCTTATGACTTGATAATAGTCCTGCTATTCTAACCCTTTCATGAAACTGTGTTTAGAACACAATTTGAGATATTTGCAGTATACACTGTTCTACACACAAGAAGAGATTAGCTTTTTAATAATAGCTTCTTTTGAATTAAGAAAGGATTTCTAAAATAGAGAGGAAAATCACATGGGGAAATGTAATCAATGATGGTTTTGTGTAGGCTTTAATAATTTCTTTGTTCTCAGGGTTTTGCAGTTTTGGGTAAGAAGAATAAAGGAACTCCCCCATTCTGCAACTAGTATTTCATTCACTGCAAATGCATTGCTGATTATCCAGGGTATTTCCTGATACCTTTTAAAGAATCCAGGTTTAGCTCCTCTCTGTCAACCAGGGAATCTTCCATAAAGATAAACAATCGTTATGCAGAATGCTATAATGAAGGCATTCATGAAATCTGCAACAAGACACACCTAATTGGAATCCTTTCTTCCTACAAATAAATTTCATGTTTATCTGTGCCTCAGTTGCCTTGTATCTACAGAGATGGGTCTGTAGGATTAAATAAAATTATATATAAATATACCATAACTTGCCAATAAGTGGCCATAATTATAAATTGCTTCACATTTAACGAAGTACACTAATATGAGCATGATTCAAAGAAAGAGGAAGAGGACAGTTCTTGAAACATTTACCAGAGACCAGTATGTTCTAAGTGAAACTGGCACATTTCAACTGGATTAAATGACAAGAGGTAAGCATTGTCTTTGATGGCAAGAAATCAAGGCCAGGAGTCCCCCTGTGTAGAGTATGAGGGTCTTTGCTCAAATGTTTTTGATTCCCTCCCATCATATTCCTTTGAATGCTGTTTCTTTTACCAAGTAGCCTCCCTTGGTTGTGTCAGCTATTTGTTTCTGTAACAAAATACATTCACAAAAATCAACCTGAGAGAGGAAAGGCTCATTTTGGCTTATAGCTTCAGAGGTTGCGGCCTGCGATGTTCCTTTTAGGGCTGTAGAAGCTTCATAGTGGAAGAGCACTGCGCAGGAAAGTTCCTCACCTTGTGGCAGCCTAGAGAAAGGAAGTTGGGAACAAGCCATGTCCTTCAAAGGCATGTCCCCAGCAACCTAGTGTCCCCAAGCGGTGCGGCCTCCTAACAGTTCATCTAGCTAATGGGCTCATTGATGGGTTTATCTAATTGACAAAGCTAGAGCCCTCATTTTCCAGTGGTCTCTCCCAAATCCATCAGGTGCAAACACATCTTCTCTGCATGGGTACTTTTGGAAGCTATTTTGGATCATACCCATGAAACTCTTAACTATCAGGAATCAGAAATGTCTCAAACCATGTTCGAATTAGTCTTCCCTTTGGTTGTGGAAATCAGCAGATACTCAGCACTGGACCAGTATCATCCTTGCATGAGAACATAGGTATTCCAGGATACAATCAGAGACTAAGTTTCAAAGATTCATTAGTCGACATTGCTAGAGGGAGGAGAGCTGGAATCAGAGTGCAAGTTTTCCAAGGCTAAGTCAGAAAATCATTGTTCTGCCAAGAGTATTTAAAATGCACATAACATTGATAATTTATAGACAAATTATTGTAGTCTCAGGTTTAATAAAATCACTTTAAGAACTTAGGTTAGGGGCTGGGGAGATGGCTCAGTAGAACAAGTGCTTGTTGGGGAAGCACAAGGATCAGAGTTCAATCCCGGGCTCCACCAAAAAAAAAAAAAAAAAAGAACTTAGGTTAAATTGTCTTTTTCCTTAAGAAATTGTTTTGTATATTTTAAATGTCTGTTACTCTATGAAGAATAGTAGAAAAAATAAAGTGTGTGTAAATTTTTTAGAAATTATTATGTTAAAAGACACATTCCAATTAATCCTTCTCAAAATACTCCTCCTCGCATCAAACTCCTGTATCCCACCATGCTTGCCACTTTCTGAAGCAGTTCTGGAAATTCTCTGTGATGTGTATCCTCATTGTGCTGTAGTGGCTCGTTGGACTTACTGGATCAATTCGGAACATTTGCCTTTTGCACTCATAGTAACATTGAAAAAGAAACAGAAGTTGCCCAGTGTCTGATTGCGTGAATAAAGATACACCATAAATTTTACAAGCTTGGTTTTTCACTGGATAGCGTACCAGCAATATTTGCCATATTTCTTAACACATCTTATAAAGACATTGATAGAAGAGGACTTCCATGCCCCAGGAATATTTCCAGGCCAAGCACTGCTGGAAGAATGGAAAAACATTAGGATCAGAACTCAGCTCTAGAGAGCTCTCTGTTCCTTTCATTACTTCACAGTTTTCCTGTCAATTAACAACTGTAACTAAACTAGCTATCCAAAATCGTGCCTTCAGGCACCCTGTGAATACTTCCTAGTGAGTGTAACACACACACACACACACACACACACTCACTCACACACATCAAAGAACAACAATGTTACTTAGATTAGTTGCCAAAATCTAGTCATCCTGAATCCAGACAGAGCCAGTCTCCTGAAGAATATCAGTAGACATTAGTATTACTAGGAAGAGCTGGCATTTTTCTGTGCTCCAACAAGGGTATTTGTTATCATTAAAAGAGGAATCAGTATTTTGTTCTGTCAGGTTTGAAACATATTTTTGTTTGAACATAGTTCGGTGTGTTTCAGGTGTTCTCCATTGAGATTTAGCTTAGGGCCACAGGTCAAAATGTTGCAATTAGGTATAGTGCTTGATTTTAATTTCCATGCGAGGACTAACTGAAGTAAACATTAATGTAAGAGTGTTAAAGCCCTTCAGAAATAGCAATGCTGTAACCCTCTCAAAAGGAGGGAATTTCCAGAACTGCTTTAGGAAGTGGCTTTAACCGTGGGATAATCAAGGATGAAGCGAGCTGGAGTATTTTGACAGAAATTATAACAATAAAATTTCTAGAACATTAATATTCACTGTAGATTCTGAGCACCTCTTACAGATTTAGCATATTTCTGAAAGCTTTTTTTTTCTGATGCTACTTCCCCAATTTACTTTACTTCTATAAACACGCACCTGCATGACCAAAACTTTCTGCAGACTTAAGTTGATCTCAGTGTTCTTCATAGCTCTCATCAATTCTTGTCATTTGTATTTTGAGCTGCAAGTGACTTTGATAAGCACCACATTTTTTTTATAGACTTAGAGATCTTTGGATAAGAATCTGGATATGTGCATTGCATGGGCTTACAACAAGGCAATTTCACTTACAGTAACTAAAGGACTTTTTTTATTTTTTGTCACAGGAATCTATACCAGGGTTCTAAATAAGAGAGTATGTTTTAAGATCTTCTCTGTTTTCTGGAGTCAGTCCTGACTCCAGCAGAAGCTCAAGTGGAGCCTCTGCTTTAAAATTTGGGCTCAGTTTTACATACATTGCAAATGACTGCAGGTAAACCTCCCAGTTATCCCCTGCACTGTATCCTACATCCACAATACTGTGTGTGCTATGAACTCAGTCCCAGGGAAGTCTTCCGGCCAGTCTTAGCTGGCTCTCAATTCTCACTCTTTTAGAGATCACTTGACCTACTGCCCATATATCTTTGGTGCTATATGAATTATTAATCAGAAGTTACATTATTCTGCCATGGGTGAGAAATTCCCAAAACAAATAAATGTTCAAGCTAATTCAAATCTAGAAGCCAGTGGCCTTACTGTAGAAGCAAATGCAGACTCTCTATAGTGGAATGGACAGAGGAACCAACTGAGTTCTATCAATCCACTTCTGCTTACAAAGTTATACTACACTCATTTCTCTAAGGGGAAAAATCAAATATTTTGCATTAAGGTAAGACACTGATTGTGGGTGTTCTTAACCCAAGAAAATCCTAAAGTACATATCTGGTACATTTTTAATTTACAGAGTATAAAAACTAGAGATGAGGTTAATATAGCTGCATATATCAGTCTTTGTGCTGGTACCTTTCAGTAATCATATTAGTCAAAAATCTTAGAATAGAACGCAATTCAGAGCAATAGGATACGAAATTATGCTTCTGTGTCTCTTACATCCACTGAGCAGGTTTGTCTGTCTTAAATGATGCTTAAATCCTAAGCGGCTCCATGTGGAGTAATGAATGAATGAGCAACAAAAGAAAAATAATTTAAACCTATTTGACAGAGGGCTATGAAACTGTCCACATAAGGGCTAATTTCCACTAAAATTGTAAATGGGCACATAGGGGAGAAGAAATAACAAAATTCATGTTTTAGGTTTACTTTAATTGTATGGTGTACAAACTTCATATGCTTTCAACCCAGTTAATTGCATGTGTATGTTTATAATCTAAAAGTCTCCCAGTGGAAACAATGGATGACTGAAGAAATACAAAGTCAAATTAAAATAATAACTGAGTTCAACCAGAAAGAAGGAAAACGAGTAAAAAGTAACCATTTTATTACTAAAAGTGTGCCTAAATGCATATTTTTACTGCCTTGTCAAAGTCAAGAATTTCTAGGCATTTTCTTATGTTCTTTCCTCACACAACACCTAGTTGAATGATTCCTTTCCTACGATGAATTCTGCCTTACTCCTGAGAGGCTCCAGTGTGAGAGAAGTCAATGCCATGCAACTCCATGTTCTGTGTCTGGTAGTGCGATGCAGTTCTTCTCCAGAGGCTTCTCCGAGCCAGGACTAGTGAAAAAAGTAGATAAAAAGCACAAGGTGCACATGAAAAATTCATTCATTCAGAAACAATTCACTGGGTATCTGAAACATTGAAAGAACAGCAACAGGAAAAACAAGATAGAGTAGACTGAAAATTTAGTTGAGCCAAAACCAAAAATAGTGACAAGAGGAGGCATAGGCACTGCACGCTGTTAGGGGAAACCACAGCATGCCAGCCAGAGACCACCAGTACTTGAAAAAGTTGTGCTTACTGCGTGAGGCGCCCTTACAGGACATTCAGCAAGAGGAGGTGCCGTGTGGCGCAGGACTTACTACCGGATGTAGGCTTGTGTTGAGTGGCTTTCAGGAAGGTGTGAGCACGAGGGGCTACCATTGGGAACAGATGCTCAGGAAGTAGTGACACCTTACAAGTGGGGGCTGCAGTTTCATCTAACAGGAAGAATGCCACAGCCAGATTAAAATTGTAATTGGTTAAAAAACAAATCGACAACCAGTCGTATCAGCCAAGATGGGTGCATGCCAATCATGTTTTCAGTTTTTATGGAAAACTACTGAGACCTATAGAGAGTGAGGGGAGGCCAGGGGTATCAAGGGTAAGTGACAGATGGTGGTTAACTACTAGATTGTAGGTGTTGCTTTCTATTTCAGAGAAGGAGACAGACAAAGATCAGCATGAAAAAAATCACAAATAAAAATAATAGTGCACATGTTACCAGTGAGGAAAATAGGACTTAGACAACCAAAGTTGTTCTTTAAGTAGCATAGCCTATCAAGAGTAGAGCAGGGATTAGAGTCCTAGACCTGTTGGACTTCAGAGCAAACATGTTTTTAATCATTGCTTATAGAGGAAGATAAGTAAGACCACAATATTAGGGCACTAAGACATGAATTTTTCTTTTCTTTTTTATTTACCAGCACAGCCCACCCTGAGGATGGGGCTGCTGTAGCATGTGGTGCCGGGGATCGAACTTTGGTACCTTTCACCTGCCTAAGCTTGCCTAAGCTTTAAACTACTGGGCTATCTTGCCAGCCCCGAGACATGAGCTTTTCTATTAAATTTCTTGAACAGAGACTAGACAAAGGTGCTACATTGTTCATTTCTCAATTTTGCATAGCAACAGGATTAGTGACCTGCCTATACCAGTGCTTAATGAATATTACAAAGTGATTGAAGAGATAATACAAAAATTGATGGATGAAATAAGAACTTGCTCTTGTTCAGGGTGAAAATGTTTAATATAGTTCACTACCTTGGTAGTTTATAGATAATGTATATTCAGTTCCTAACACCTAGGATGTCTTCAATCTTCCATTGGATTAGTGCCTATTCCACACACAAAATATTCTGATTCATTTAAGCAAAAATAGACTTGAAACTTAGTGACATTTGTAAATTAGTTGATTATTATTATCAAATCGAGCTTCCTTATAACTTACCTTCCTTTATCGCACATTTATGCTAAAGTTTCCTTAGCTTTATTCTTTGTTTGTTTGTTGAATGTGTTTGGTACAGGGTGTCATTACGCAGTTCACATTTTATAGTGATACTCCTGTTTTCAGCCTCCACAGTGCTCAGATTACAGGTGTGTACCACCATGCCTGGACTTGGTCACTGGCTTGGCAGGCCCCAGGGGCAGGGCCAGCATAACACATGGTGCCAGGGACCTAACCCCATCCCTGAGCTTGCCTGGGCAGGCACTTAGTCCACTGAGCTATCTTGCCAACCCTTCCTTAGCTTTAAATGCTATTGCCTTTAATGCTGTTTATCCTTAGCTATATCAGCTGTTACGATTTAGGTATAACTATTCTACCCCCAGGCCCCAACTGTGTGTGGACAGCAGCTCGATCATCGGGTGCTGCAGGCCATCACCAGTGGATTATCTCTGACGCATTCAGTAGGGAAGTGTGCAGGAAAGAGGTAGAGCATGGCTGAGGTCAGGGAAATTGGGCCTGTGCTGGAGGTCCAGGCTGTGTCCCTGTCCCTGCTCTCTGTTCTTACGGTACACCTTCACCCCAGCTCTGTCACCTTGCTCCTGCCTTGAAGCCAGCCAGCAATACACCAATGCCAACAACTAGTCAACATGAATCTCTCCTCATTTAAGAAGCCAGTGTTGGATATTTTGTTTCAGACACAAGAAAGTGACTAAAGCAGCAGCCTAGTGAGTTGTTGTTCTGTTGTGTTTTGTTTTGTTTTGCTTTTCTTTGCTTTGCTTTTTAATCTAGGGGTCTGGCATGGTGATGCATGCCTATTGTCCCAGCACTCAGAAAACAGGCAGGCTGAGGCAAGAGGATTGCCGCCAGTTCAAGGCCAGCCTGCATTGCATAAAGAATTTATTTATTTTATTTATGTATTTTTTGTAGTTCTGGGAATTTAACTCAGGACTCTGCACTTGCCAGGCAAGTGCTTATTCTACTTAGCTTTCTCTCCATCCCTTGTATAATAAGTTTAAAGACAGGCTGAACTACATATAGCAAGACTCTACCTCAAAAAAGAAAAAATAAATAAGGTCTGTGTTTCAGTATACATGTACACATACATGCAAAAAAATACACATATGTACACTTAGTTATTACATGCTGTGTCCTATGATCTTGTATTTTTTATGATACATATGGAGTTCACAGAGTTGGAGTAACCCTTGATAATATTATTCAACTCATTTTATAGACAAACTAAAACAAAAATCTTACTGGTTAAATAAAGATACAAATTTTATTTTATGTTTTAGATTATTTATTTATTCATTTAGTACAGGGTCTTGCTATGTAGTTCAGACTCATAGTGACCCTCCAATCTCAGCCTCCCCAGTACTGGGATTACAGTTGGGGACCACCACTCCCGATTTTGGTGGCCAGACTGGCATGGGGCAGCACAGCATGCAGTACCAGGGATCAAACCCACATCATTGTGCTTACCAGGCAGGTGCTTAGACTGCTGAGCTATCTCTCCATCCCATGATACAATTTTATAAGACATAAGGTTCAAAGTAGAACCCAAGTGTTCTAGTTAGATACTCAGTAAAGAATCTTGTTCTCAGTAATAAGCACTGCAGGTACAATATCCTGTAGCAATGCTTTAGAACCATTGTCCTTCTCTGGCTCTGGATCCCTGGACCTTCTTCATTAATTGAAATCAAATCCCCAAGTCAGTTGATAGCTGTTCCCTTCCTATCATGCACATTCGTGTCTCTCTGTCCTTAGTAGAATAAAGGAGTTTACAAAACCAAAGGGGCTACAAGTTATCATTTTCTCCTTTTAAACAAGGCTCCAGATAGCATAAATTATCATTTTCAGGTGTAGCTTTTCCCTCAGATTATAATTCTTAAAGATGTATCTAATCTTGAATACAGCACTGTTCATAACCTGAATCCATTACTACAAATATAAATTATATTTATTGTGTTGTATATTTTAATTAACCATGATTTGGGATCATTTCTTTTTAGAAACACAAGCTGGTTACCTATTATTCTTCTGCTATTCTTTATTTACATCTAACTCAAAGTTTGTATATGGAATTTTATAGTCAGGTCGTATGCCTTTAAACAGGCAGGCAAAACGGGAATGGAATGTTCTGTTGACAGGTAAATGAATCTATCTGGCTTTCATTCAAAGGAAAATAATCAAGCTCTTTTCAAATAATGTAAAATGCAAAGTGATTGCAGGTTGGGGAGGAGGGGGCCTTACCTGCTTCCCTTCCAGGGAAATGATTGCCACTTTCCAACGGGGAGCGCAGATGCTGCGCTTATCGCGTGACTTCGCTGCGGTTCCCGTGTTTATTAACAGTCATGCTCGGAGAACTCTTCTTGCCTCCGCCCATGCAAATTAGCTTCCCAAAAGCCACATCGCGCCTTCATTTGCTTATCAATTGTGGAAAAAGATGATTATTTTATTACTGTTTTTGAGCAGTCGATCATATTAAGAAGCGAGGCTCTGATTTCTGGCAGACGTTTAATGGAACCTCTATATCTCTGTTTCTCTCACCAGGTAATCAACTCTCCCGTGAAACAGAATTTTGTAATAATAAATGAGGATCCAGGGTAATTGTGGACTATGGCTTCCACTGAAAAATGGAGTATTCATTCAGAATTCCTGGTGGGAGGAAATCGAATTGACTTTAAACACAGCAAAACAATGGTATAAACCTACAAAGGGAAAGTAAAAACCCTCTTAATAAGTAGTACGCTTAATGTCTTTGTGCCTTATTAGCCTGGGCCCCAAGCACTGTGCTTCTTTGCAGATTTCAGCTTTATTTAACAGCATAGTAATACAAGATTTTCAGCTATTTTTTTTCTTAGGAGGGTGAGATATTTTTCTCTCAAACACTGTATAATTCTTCCCTATAGCTTTCTCCTCATACTTGCTGTGTAAAATTTAACATTAACTCTGGTTTATGAGCACACACTACCCTAGATCCCTGATACTAAGCAACTATTGTGTGTGTGTAACGTGCCCTCATTTTCAGATTCAGATGATTCAAAATAGCCCGTGAGTCCCTGTCTCATGCTGTCCCTGTGCACTTTGATCTATTTTGATCAATTTTTCAGTAGGGCTAGAATTGGGTTAGCTCTTTATGTAGAAGTCAGCTTCTGTTGGGGCAACTAAAATTGGTCTAATAATAATTAATGTTTCTCCTTAATGTATAAGTCAAATTTTCTGTTATCTGCAAAAAATCAAAGAGATCCAAATGCTCAATTTTCCAGGACCCAAGATATTGAATACTGTACATTTAGTTGTAACTTGTTTACATTAAGAAATCTTTTAGACAGTTTGTATATTCTGTACAAATAACTGATTCAATGAACTAAAGTACAAATTTGATTCTTATGAAGGTTCATATATTCACTCATAGAGTCTATTGGAATGATTCAATAAATGCAAATTTAAAATATTACTTTCTACTTCAGATGTAGTGGCCATTAGGCTTCACTGACATAATATTAAGTGTATTTTCCCAAATGAAAACTTAGACAACTAGTCACAAAATTTGTCAGTTACCTATTGGTATGGAACAAATTATCCCCAGTGTAGCGCCTTATCACTAGATGTTTACTGAGTCATAGTTTCTTTGAATCTCAAGTGCAGCCAGGACGGCTGGGTTTCCCAGACTCAAGATCTGTCCCAGGCCTAAAATGCCATCCAGGACTGAGATCACATGAAAGAGAAGTGTCAAACAGAACAGGACCCACCTCCATGTGTTCTAGCATGGCTTTTATCAGGGCTCAGAAATCGTGCTTTCAGGGTCATTCCCATGATTTTTGACAGTGCTTTCATCTGCTTTGATATAAACTGGAGAAATCCATCCCTTGTCCAGCGGGACTTTCTTTAGCACTGCTCACTGTGTGACAGCTTCCTTTCCTCAGGTCAGAGCCTCCAAATTAGAGAATCATGGTGAGCAAGGAAAAACCTAGACTTCTTAAAATCTGATCTTACAGGCATCATAACACTTTTGAACATCATTCTTATGAGAAGCAAGCACAGCCAGGCATGATGGCGCACACCTGTAATCTCAGCACTAGGGAGGCTGGTGCAGGAGGATTATTGCAAGTTCAAAACCAGACTGGGCTAGAAAGTGAGCTCAAGACCAGCATGAGATACACAGAGAGACCCTGTCTCAAAAAAGACAACCTTGTGGCTGCTCGGAGATGGGAATCTCTTTGATCCAGTATGGAAGCTGTCTACCATAATAGGCCTTCTGCTGTCATTGCATGCTGTCCCCATAGCATGCAAAAGAGACCTGCCTTCTTCCACAGTCCTGGAGTTTCAGCCCCTTACATTCAGTCAAGATGTGTCAGGTCACAAATACATAGCAATTAAAAATCTTTGTGACATAAAACAATATATTTTTATTTTTTATCAAAACTGTGTAACCTCCATGGGCTGGCTGAGGTTGAAGAAATGTCACTCTCTTTCAGGGCATCTAACATTACAGGGCCTGGGTCATAGGGGAGAAAAGAACCATCTTTGTCCTCTGATTTTACTTAACATTTCCAATGAGCCTAGCATATGACAATGAAGGTAAATATTTGTGGAACCAATATTATAAGTCAAAATCAGGCTCTTCCAATAAACATATGAGAAATGCTCAATATGATTGGTCACCAAGGATATGCAAATCACAATGACATATCTTCTTCATTCTCATTACAATGGTTATCAGCAGAAAAAAATGTAAACTCTGGAGAGTCTGTGAAGAAAAGAGAATTCTTATACCTTGTTGGTGGGAACATAAATTAGTATAGCATTGTGGAGAAGAACTTGGATATTCTTCAAAACCACTACACTGACTTTACCACTTTTGGGTATAAATCTAAAGGAAATGGTATCAACATGCCGAATAGACACCTGAATATTGAATTGCTACTATGCTAAACTATTTGCAATAGCTACGACATGGAACTGAGCTGGATAGCCTCAGTGTATGAAGTAATAAAGAAAATTCTGAACAAAATGTTTAACTAATATTCAGCTATAATTTGGAACTATGATTTGTCATTTGAAACTGGAGAACTGTTAGTGAAGTAAACTATGTCTGACCAAGAAGGACAAGTGGCATATGTTCTCTCATATGTAGATGCTTAAATAAGTGGGCATAAATGTAATATAGTATTTATGAGAGCCTGGGAAGGAAGTACAAAGCATAAAGGGAGCTTGGGAAGTGGATATCAAAATAGCTATGCAGAAGTCATCATGGTGAGCAGTAGGGATGAATAGATAGATGGTTGGATGTTTGGATGGTTGAGTGGTTAGATGGATGGATGGATGGTTAGATTGATAGATAGATGATAGATAGATAGATAGATAGATAGATAGATAGATAGATAGATGATGGATAGGTGCATAGGTAGGGATATAGATAGACAGACAGACAAACAGATAGATAATGGATGGATAGGTGCATAGGTAGGGATATAGATAGGTAGGTAGATAGATAGATAGATAGATAGATAGATAGATAGATAGATAGATAGATAGAACTTTTACTACAATGACTTTGAAAAGAATTTCACATTATTCTTTTAAGCTGAACATGAGCACATCAGATGAGCCAACAGTTCTACTCCTGATTATATAAAATATGTGTACCAAGAAACATCTATAGCGATGTTTATTTCAACATTAGCTGCAATTGCTCTAAGCTGGAAATAACCAGATGTCAATCAGCAACAGACTTCTCTGCAAAGTATGGTGTATTCAGATGATATTTTAAAAGTATAGCATGAATTCAAGCAACCATAGTGTTTAAGGAAAGAACTCAGTGGCTGGGGAGATGGCTCAGTAGAATAGTACAAGGGCCTCAGTTCAATTCCCAGTTCTGAAAAAAAAAAAAAAAAGGAAAAACTCAGACAAAAATTGACATAAATGACTACATTTGTATCATATTTGAAGCTGCTGTTCACTATAGGATTAGAATTTTAAATAGTGCTTTTCTGCCTTTGGAGGTAGACCTGGGAAGTGGGGCAGAAGATCTGTAGTACTAGAAATATTCCACATCTTGGCCTGGGTGGTGCTTGCCTTTGAATAATCACTATTTGTGCTCTTTTCTATAATTACATTATACTTTTAGAAAATAAAAGTTTCCTCTTAATTTGGCGGACATATGACTCAAGCTTCCAACAAGCGCCGCCCAGTTATATACCCTGCCACATCACATACACTGTGAAAACCTATCCTGCAAGAATTTTCGTCACTGTTCAATATTTCCTAATTTCAAAACTGCCGTATTAAAATGTATCAGTATTAAATAAGTTAGTTGCAATTTTGTTTCAGTAACCATGCTCCAAATCACTCAATCCACTTTGCAAAAAAATATAAAAAGGATTAAGAAATGGCATTAGGAAAAGAATGGAAGAGGAGGGAATGAGACAGAATGGAAGGAGGCAGGGAGGAAACAAAGGAAGGAAGGATGTCTGCACATGAAATAGCTCTCGCCAATTGTACAAGCACTTAGGCCTGTCTATCTCTTCCCTGGAGTTTGCTTATACGGTGTGTTATGTACAGTTCATGGGATTTTTATATTTGAAACTACAAAAACATGGAAATGACTAAAGAAAATGTGTGTAAACAATTCTAAGTAAAGACAATAAGATCAACCTAATAAATTCTCTTTAATATGCGGTGGTAGGCTACTTTTATGTCACAGTTGACTGCTAATGTAGAATCTGTTTCAAAATTACACATGAGTTTTATAATTAAGAGTTTTCCTGCTTAAGAATAAAATTAGGCACAGAAAAAAACTTCATGGGATGCAAACACTTACCATCAAATCTTGCCTCAGAGTTACCTCCAACAAGTGTTGCAATAAGTTATGAAACAAATCACAAGTATTTCCTACTTCAGGTCAGAATGGGTATCCTTAGGAGAAATACCTTTTAATGTTCTAAATAAAGTAATTGACAATGATCAATTGAATATGTAAGAACAACTATAAGAGAAGATTTTAAATGTACTTAAAACTGAGAAATGATCATTGTCAGAGATGACAGAGGTACCGTAGCTGATTTTAATACATTGCATTCATGCATTGAAATGCCACCAAGTATTCATCCAAACACACAGCTGCTATGCAAATTTAATTGTGTGTGTGTGGTATTAAAAAGCTTCCTCTTCTTTGCTTAGAAGCAAAGCAAGGGGATCTGACTGCCTCTCCTATCTATTTTTTAGTTTCTCTTAGGGCTGAAGTAAAGGAAGTCTATCTCTCAGAGTGGTACAGAGAACGACTAAATGTCAGTAGTAAGCGGATGGTGGTTAAGAGACAGATAGATGAGATTGATGAAGATGCCTTTCAGAAGTGGCCTCTACAGGTGCTTGCCATAAAGGAGTCTGTGGATATAGATTTTTAGTGCAACAGCAAAATGGAAAAAGAGATGGTGTCAGTAATCAACACACAGAAGCTTGCTGGCTGAGACCTGCTATCGCTTGTCAGATGTCTCCATTTTTCCGTACCTTTCCAAAGCTATTTCATTGTAATATGTGAGGAGCAGGAGGTCTTGGGTTCTGTGATTGGTTATTGTTTTGAAAGGGAAAGAAAATTACCTTTCATTTTCCTTCCATTGGCATTAAATCCCCAGCGGAGGCTGGGAGGACATTCCAAATCATCAGAAGTATAGCGAGGATCTTTAGAGGCCCTTACCTCTGGCAAAGACTGCAATACTCTCACTACCCAACCAAAAAATTGCAATAAAAACTTACACACACTGGGTTTTGTAACTGTTTCATTGTTTCCACTTGCTTTGAGCTCCTTAGCAAAATGAGATTTACCTTTAAGGCATTTCACAAAAGGAATTTTGATGTCTGTGCTAAATGAAGCTTTGAGCTTCCCCCCAGAGGAATTGCAGTATTTAAAATAATATTTCTTATGAAATTTTTATGGTATGTTTTACTATATAAATTTTTAATTATCTAAGAGTGAGAGAGAGGTGGTCATTATGTACTATTCACTGTGGCAGTGTCTCAAAGCAAGTCTGCTGCAGGACTAAAAGAGGTACTGTGGAGATTCCACAGATGATATTCTAATGCATAAAATCAAACAAGCTCAACAATCACAACATCCTTAGACTAAGAGCTCCAATCCCAGTATTTTAATGACTTCAGGAATTGAAGTTGAATTCTCACTTTTCATAACCCCTAGTGTCCATTGACCTTCCTCATCAAGATAGGGTGATGGATCTTACTGTCACCTCGGTAACACTATAGGAGGAATCAACACTTGCAGGGAAAGTGAGGAGGAATCCTGAAAACTGGCCTCAGAACCGTGCTCTCTCTGACTTTGGGATCTCCTCTTCTCTAGATGTGCAAGGGGCCAACTGAGAATGAATGATCACTTTTGAAATGGTTTTAGGACTCAACTTCAATGTGAAGCATGAAGCTGCTCAGACACATCTAAGTACAAAAAAGCTGCCCAGCTGTTTCACAAAAGCAAAGGGTACAGTTCTGATAAACATCTTCTCCCTTTGCTGGGCACAGGGAGCTGTGACAGGACATAAGAGAAAAGTACATAACTGCTAGATTATCAAAGAGGTTCATCCTCTTGAAACTACAAAAACATGGAAATGACTAAAGAAAATGTGTGTAAACAATTCTAAGTAAAGACAGTAAGATCAACCTAATAAATTCTCTGTAATATGCGGTGGTAGGCTACTTTTATGTCACAGTTGACTGCTAATGTAGAATCTGTTTCAAAATTACACATGATTTTTATAATTAAGAGTTTTCATGTTTAAGAATAAAATTAGGCACAGAAATAAACTTCATGGGATGCAAACACTTACCATCAAATCTTGCCTCAGAGTTATCTCCAACAAGTGTCCCAATAAGTTATGAAACAAATCATAAGTATTTCCTACTTCAGGTCAGAATGGGTATCCTTAGGTTCCCAAAAGGGCATGATATTAGGAAAGTTGTGAGTGACAGGTGACAGTTCCCCTGGGTGCCAAAGCTGGACTAAGAATCAAGACATTGAGTGAAAAGCATTCAATGCAGAAGAAAGTGGTCCTGAAAATACAAGACCAACAAGAAGCATTAGGATCAACTTCAGGTCTCACAAAATAATCATACCTTAGTATTCAGCTGCTTTCAAACTGATTGAATTTGTACTCAATAAATTCAGTTTCGCATGAAAATTTTGTTCAGTCATTGTCATTTGTTTGTACTCAGCCTGAACTGGAACTTTTCAGTGTAGATCTGAACTGTGACTTGTTTCCCTTTTCAGCCAGAGCAAACTGGTCAGTACTGGTTGCTTTTTGGCACTGATAACAAGTTCTAGAGCCAAATTGCATGTGTGAAGGTGCCTCTGTAATACTATTGAGAATGTAAGGCAATGTGCCTTTTGCTACATTTCAGAAGTGTAGGAGTTTTTTTTAACCTAAAAAGATTGTTTTACACAAAATCAGTAGTTATGAGATTTGGAATTCTTTCACACTGATTGGCCTCAGGATAAGTAGGGGAGACAAAATATTCTTTACCTTGGTTTTGGAATCTAGGTAATCGCCTTAAAAACTTAGAAGCCATCATTTCTACAAAGATCAAAAGATGTCTATTTTGAAATATACCACTATAATGTTAAGAACTGAAAAACCAAGACATTAGGTAGACTGATAAAATAGATGTAGTAAGAAACCAGTTTAGCTATTTTATGTTAAACATGATGGTACCAATTCAACATTTTATGAAATATCATTATTCACCACTCTATAGCCTATGGACAAGTGAAATTCCCAAGCTGATTTCCGGCATTTCACCATTTCAATTAAAGAATGTCTTTCCTAAAATTGATACCAGATTCTCATTAACCCTCTCACCTTTTTATCTTCTATCTCAATCTTCCTTAAGAAACACAGGATGAAAAAATGTAATAAGTGGAAGATAATGTATGGTCTCAGGTAGTCTTTAAAGTAATTGTTTTCTTTCTGTCTAGGTGTTGAACTTCTTGGGGCCAGGCACTGTGGCTGCGGACACCAGCGGTGACTAACACAAAGTAAGAACAGAGCACATCTTAACCTTTCCTTTCTTTGGATTCTGATTTCTGATATAGTACCTGACCTACAGCTGCCTCTAAGCAAGTGTTGGTTAGGATGGATGGATCATTCAGCTGTTGCTTTCTATTTATCTAATATTCCTCTCCTAAAACACACCAAGATTTATTATTTACTATTGATGATAGCTTTTATTTTTATGATTGAAGTTACCATGCACTCAAAATAATGGAGCTAGGGATTGATCATTCAGTGACAGACCTATTTTTCCAGACAATTTCTGGCATTAGTTTGAGAAGGTCTAACAAAGGGTGAAAGTTTCACACTGGAGCAGCAGAAGCCTATAGACTGAAGGATTTTTTTTTTTTTCTGGTTCAAGATGCCTTCAGGGCAGGTCTGATAAGACTTGAGGATCTAGGAATGGAACCACAGCATTCTGATTGTGCGGTCACTTAAACAACTGAGCTAATGGGCAGGCTTCCCAAATGCCTATAGATTGAAATGTTGATTGAGTTTAGCTGCTGCTGTTATGGGATTATTCGCCCAGGGCAGTGGTGTTGCCAACATGATTTACTTGGTTCTTCTGGACACCACTAAGTCAGTTAATGTGAATGTGGAAATGAAGTGAGAAAACAGATTAGCAAATATGTTAGCAAATTTTTAAAAGTCTGATCGGTTATGGAATAAGAGCTTATCATGTCATGCAATCAGTTTGCATTGCTCTGTGGCAAATGCTTTGGTATTCACACAGCTTTGTTACATTATATATGCTTTATCTAATATAAATACTTCATCTATCATAATAATGGTTGTTAAAACCCTCAGTTATGTACATGTTCCTTAGCCGCTCTAGTTTAATCGTGTTTCTAATCTTTAAAGATGCAACTCTTAGAAATAAATAATTCCCATGATTCTTGTCTAAGATATTTGATCTACCAACATACCTTTTTAGTATTATTCTCTAGTTAACTTGTGAATTGTACAATAAACTTAAATTACTTATTTTTACTTAAAACTAATAATAAAATGATAAACATTAGAAACAATATAGAAGGGCCTGCCAAATAGCTCAGCAGATTAAAGTGCCTGCTTAGACAGACTGGGGGCTGGAAGTTTCACCCCTGGTGTGCCACACTCCCTTCCCCCAGGGCACACTGAGAGGGCAATTGAGACTGGGTGTGGTGGTGTGTGCCAGTAACCCCTATACTTGAGAAGCTGTAAGCAGGAGGATCACTATAAGTCTGATTTACTCAGTGAGACCCTGTACGCCCTCTCCCCCCAAAAAATAATGAAAAAGAAACAATATAGAAATTCACTTAACAAGATGATAGGAATTCAACTATGGTGTTAGATTGCCTATTGAAAGTTCCTTTGCTTTTTAAAAATGTGCTTCTTAAAAATTTTGGAGTCCCAGCCTAAAGAAAGAATGTTACATCCTATGTTCCAGTTTATTTCATTTTGGGGTTGATGTTTCTTATGACTAAAGAAGAGAAAACATCTGAATGGAAAGAAGGTTCCACAACGCCTTCCAAAAATCAAGGTGCTATTGAAGTCAAATAAGATAAGATAGGAATGAAATAAGAGAGATGGAAATTATAGGAAACCTATTATGGGCATTCAGCATATTTCCCTTTCAGTAGCTTATTAGATCACTTTTATGTGTTAAGATGCAGCTCACTTCTCCATAGAACATTCTCTGACACCCCCAGCCAAAATTTCTGTCTTCTTCTGAACTCCTGTGACTCTTAGTTCATGGTTGTCTTATGACACTTATTATTCTGCTTTATGTCTTACCAGTATGTGGAGAATCAGTTCCCATTTTCTGAATACATTATGTTCCAGAATTTATTTTCAAAATTTGTTTGGACGTATGAAATATTTATTCCAATACAACTAGTAATTCAAATGGGGGCCAGGGAGATAGCCCAATAGAATAAGCACTTGCCTGAGTTCAATCCCTAGTTCTGGAAAAAAAAATAGTAAGAATAATATCAAATGATATTTCTATTTTATTTTTAGTTTTGTTTGTCTAATCTAATGCTGCTCTAAATATTTGAGGTGTATTTTCATTTAGGACATTACTTCTTCAGGACAAATCAATTTTATTATGAGGGATAAACCGTGTAGGTTCTAGACCAGCCCTGTAGGGCTGCTAAGCTATTTATCATCTTATATCTACTCATGTTTATGCCTAACATTTGTCATCTGTAAAATAGAGATGGCAATAGTATAAACTTCTATGGTTTTTGTGAAGATTAAAATAGTTCATACATAAAAGGTGCTTTAGAACACTGAGAGGTGAAAAATTAGCCTGTAGATATTACTAACACCAAAACTTGGATATCAGGAATTATGAGTCCACTTACAGATGTATTTGAAAGTAAAAATAAGCAACACATTTTAGCAGTTCAGCTTCTGGATATAAGACAGATACCTGAGTCATAGAGGTCTTGCTATATAAGAAATAGAATAACTGCATTGATCAAATCATATTCTGTCCACCTGTATTTCCAAGGTAAGTAAAAAACAAAATACAGTCATCACTTTCAGATTGTCACAGAAATGAAATGAAATGAAAATAACCAATTTTACTCATGATAGGACTGTTGAGCCCTATCATTTCAAATGGTTTTACATATTATGCATATGTCATCTCATAAGAGATTTTAAAAAAAATACTGGTCAAGTAGATAAAAAAATCTCTCACGAATAATGAGTCAGAGCAAGAATCCCAACCTAAGCCATCCTGGTCTTTCCCACCAACCAAAGACAGACCCCTGAGTCAGGCCTAAGAATGCTTTTTTAGGAGAACATTTATAAACTTACAGGAATATGTTTAATCAGTATTACCCAAATTGTCTTGTCTTCCACTTGTCTAGATCAAAATCTTAACAGCTACCACTGTTTTAGAACCATGCATGGAAATTTCTTCTGTCCCTTTTTAATACATGAAACTGTACGTCACTCTTGAATAGAGGCATCTAAGGGTAGCACATTGTAAAATACTATACTATTACTTCTTCAAAAGAAAAGACAGCTTTTCTGTTCAATGTATCCTTTATCTCTTAAACATAACCTTTGCTTTTGTCACACACTGTATGCAAAGCACATTGTACGTGTACTGAATTACATGTATGCAAACCTCTAAGGTCTAAACTTCAACTATTTCTATGTTAAAATGAGGGACTTGAGAACTATAGGGACTAAGCACTATCTTTCCTAGTCCCACTAGGAGAAGTAACATCAATATTCAAACTAAGGTACAAGTTCAGAGACATCTACCACCACTTCTTTAAGATGATCCCTGTCTGCTTGGCACTGAGAGGGTCAAAAGCATCCAGCTGGACGCAGAAAGGAGCACCAGGCTTCCACTTGCCTGCCAGTTCCTGTCTGCCAATTACCATGAACTTTTTGAGGGGAGGACACATGCCTTCCTCATGTTGCATTTCACCCAAGGTTGAAAAGAGTGTTTTGACCTCGTGGGCATTTAATGACTGACTGACTGAGAACCTCATGAGATATTTACAATACAGTGAACACTGAGGACACTGCTCTATAGTGAAGAGTTCAAAATATTTTGCTGTGGGGTTGTCAGCCACGTTTAGTGCATCTGGTGAAGCGAGCTTTCCTCTTTGTGTAACTGTCGGTGTCACTTGTCATGACTGGATCAAGCTCGTGCTGCCCAGACACAATTCAACTGTTCAAGTTTCATGAATATGTGAGTGAGCATCGTGGGGTCTACAGCCAAGGGCTGGGCATTTCTTGGCAAGTGCCATTTAATTGGTTATAAATGATGAAATTTGACTGCATGCTATGTTGTACAAGTTTTAATACATGGGCCAAAGCCAGCACTTATATTTTAATTCACATAACCTAAACCATTGGTTAATTCTTGAAACCTTGCCAATTAAGACATCCAGAAATGTTGGGATTTCTTTAGGCTTTAAAAACTATTTATGAAGTTCTGACTGGCACTATATTGGAGATATAGACAGATCTGCTAAACTAAGGCTTCCCTCTGTGTGAGCCTAATTTCAGTTATTTTTAGTAAAGAATTAATTAACATTGCACATAGCAGGAATGCACTCCGATCTTTGATAGAGAGATCCTTGATTACAGTATTAATTTGAGAATTCCAGGTAAAAGACAAGTTAATCTAATTAAACGAAGGTTAATTGTGTGTGCCGACTATATGCCCAGAAGAAGAAAGCTCAGCGGGATTTTCATGGAAGAATTCTGCTTGACACAGTTACATTACAAAGGTGGATGCAAATTTTGCACACTATAGGCATAATATGTAAAAGAAAGATTGATCAAATTTATTTATTAGCAATTCACTGTACAGTAATATGTGCAATTTAACTTGTGTGGAGGCAATGACAAAATACCTGAGGAAATCAATATAAAAAGCTAAATGGTGAGTGCTGGTGCATGATTTCAAAGGTTTTCATTGGTGGTGGCTGCTCCTTTGGACCCACTGTACCACCATGTATCGTGTCAGGACATGCGGTATTAGGGGTAGTAAAGAGGAAAAGCAGCAGTTGCAGTATTCCTCTGAGGACACGCATCAGTGACCTAATTTCTTCCCACTAGGCCTCTCTCTTAAATGTCCCAGTTTCTCCCATGAGTTCCATGGGTTTGGGGCTGAATCTTTAGCAACAGAGGTCTCCAGAGACAGTCAAGACCCAAAGCATAGCAGAGGCCAATAGCTCCCCAGCTCTTAAAGTCTAAACGTAGGATGATCCTTCACGATGAGTAGACTTGAATTTTAATTCAATATATCACACATGGTCACAGTGTGTCAGAACTAAAATATAGTTTAAAAACACAGGCTATAAGTTATATCACAAATTTAGACTCAGCGACTATAAAGGAGCTGCCTGAGACGCAAACACTGTTTGGTAGCATGTCTGTGAGCCAAAAACCTTCTCCTCAGCATTTAAAGCTGTGTTATGCTTCTGTGCGAAGGAGCTGAGGGAGAGGACGTGCACTGAGAGGCCCCTCTGCCCAGTGTCCTGCTCCACAAGAAACTTACCCATGGCGCACAGTGCACTGGTCTCTGAGAAAAACACTGTGGCCTGAATCTGTTTTTCACTATTTAGTAGCTCTAATTGCAATAGAGTTTCTCTTTTTCTTACTTGAATTGTCTATTTACAATGCAAAAACTTCATAGATTCTCTAAGCACTCTTCTGTGAAGCATTTCTGATGCTCTGTCATCTGTTGTCTCTTCCCTTGTGCAACTATGATACGTTTCATCTTTCAGGTTGAAATCTAGAGTTAAACACCCTCTAGTGAAGGGCGGCTCCATAACCTCAAGTAGAGCAAAGGCTACTGTTTTCTAAATTAACCTGTTTTAGCTTTAGCTTTGAAAGTTAAAGCTGCTTTAAGTTGTCAAAAAGCACACAAAGGTAGTTTTATGTGGAACCCCGACTCAGTTAATTTTTTCTCACTGCTGAGATAAAATACAGGAGAACCAAAATTAAGGAAGGAAAGATTTATTTAGCTCATATTTTATGGAGGTTGCAGTCCATACATGGCAGGCTCCAAGGCAGAGTGGCATGTGGCAGAAGGTGACAGCTTAAGGCAAGGGAGAAACAGAAGAACAGCAAGAGCAAAGAGGGAAGGGCAGCTGCAAAGAGCAAGCCTCTGCATATTGCACTTCTGCTATCTGGCCCAGGGTGGGTGTAACACTTAAACCTATAATCCGAGTAGCACTCATACCCATAATCCCAGCACTGGATCATGAAATAACCACAAACTCTAGAAGCGTGCCCTGTCACTGTGTTAGGCTTTGAGGGAACAAATCATAAGAACCCCATTCTATGGGAGAGGAGGGATCTTGTACAGATTTTAAAATAGTTTGCTTATGTTTTTTAATTTTTCCAGAAAAGAGGTATAGAATTGGGTGTTAACTATTTGTTCTAATTATCATGATCACTTGAAAATAATACCATAAGTTTGGATTGTTGGACTTGATTGAGAAGACATGTTTTCTAAATAATGAGTATGATTTGAGTTATTAATGATATAAAATGCAACAAGAACTATAAAATAGATAGTTCAGCTATGTATATCAATTTTAAGTATCTTTTCTCCCTAATTAGGTAATATACTAATGTGACTGAAGTAAAAATCTTTCCCACTGGTTTAATCAGTATTTATTAATTTACATCATTAAAACAATTGGCCTGGATTTTTAGAATATAAATACAACAAAAAAGAGATAGATGATAGGTAGATAGATAGATGATAGATAGATAGATAGATAGATAGATAGATAGATAGATAGATAGATAGATAGATAGATAGGCAGGCAGGCAGACAGACAGGCAGACAGGCCATGTATTTTGAACATTCAATCATCTATAATTGGATAACATTAATATATGTGGTCTGTTTTTAATTTTATCTCAGCTTAATTTACTAATCAAGCTGGAGTCACTAGCTACTTTTAAATCTGTTAAGAACATGACAAGGAGCAAAAGATTCCCTTAGCAAAGACAGGCAAAAGAAACTGAAAGCTTTTAAAGTCTCCAAGAAGTAAAGATAGAGACTGAGTTGTAATGCTCCCAAAGAGAAAGCTAATTGTCAAGCCACCCATGATCATGTTCATGAATGGTAGAATAGATTATTTCTAGAAATAATGACTGAAAAATTAAACTGAATAATTGCAATCAAATTTAATTTTAGATGGTGGAGTGTGGGACCAAGTCACCAGGCTGGTGTGCTGAAAAGCTTCCTCTTTGTCAGACGCTTCCGTCTGCCTCATTCACTTCCATTTTCTACTTACAGATGAAACGGAGACTAAAACCTTGTGACAGAAATCTGAAGTTGTGTGATCATTAACTTTCGGTGCTCACTGGCTAGCCATTCACTGCTCATGAGAAGACACAGAGGGGCTCAGCTAGAAAAGATCCCCCATAAGTTGAATATAAAAATAACATACAAAAACATTTGTTCTTCGTTGTTTGCTGAGGACCTATGCATTTTCAGAACTAAGATATAACCTTTGCCTAAAGGCTTGGCATTTTAAATGATATGAACTTTTACTAATAGCTGACCCATTTCTTAAATAGTTGAAGACAGTGGTGCCTACGGCATGCTCTGCTGCACATAGGGAAAGGTGGTTACATCCAGGCAAAATCTCTGAGGGGGGGAATAAAATGTGGTCACACAGAAGATACTTTTCCAAAACACACAATAATTTTAAATCCTAAGTTTATGAGAAATGTTACAATATATTTTTGTACTTGATAAATGATTTATATGATAAGTTTATTGACAAAGATTTTAGGTTTATTCTTATAATTGATTGGGTAGCCCTAAAGATAATACTTAGAAAAATCTTACCTTAGATTAGATGGCTTGCAGCAACAAAATGCATTAGACTGAATTGTGTATAAAAAAAATACATTTCTGACAGTTATGGAACCTACAAGACCCAGCCAAGGCCCAGGACAATTCCATGTCGAGCCAGGGCCTTAGTACTGCTTCCTGGTGTGGTGGAAGGGGCCTGTTGTTTGTCTGGCTGTGGGAAGAACACTAGTCTCATTCACGAGGACCCGAGACCATGACCCAACCACTTCTCAGTGACCCCAGCTCCAAATTCTTCCACATGGGCAACTATATTTCACAATATGCATGGGAAGGAGACCCATTTACTCTTCCTTTAGAATATCTTATGGTTTAAAGTCCTGGAGAACATTAGATGGCTCCAAACTTAGGACCGCAGGGGTAGCTCAGTGGTGTGTGGCATTCTTGGCACATGCGGGGGGTTGAGTTGGGGCCACCCAGTGTAACCCCAAAGGTTCCAAAATTTAAAATAACAAATTTTAAAAGTTTCCTGAGTGATTTCAGATGTTGTTATGGAGAACTATATTTTATTTTATTTATTTATTTATTTTGCAGTTTTGGGGATTGAACTCAGGACCCTGTGCTTGCCAGGCAAGTGCTTATTCAAGAGCTGTCTCCCCAGCCCTGAGAATTATATTCTATTATATATATATATATATATATATATATATATATATATATATATATATGTATTTTTTTTCAGAACTAGGGATTGAACTCAGGCCCTTATGCTTGCCAGAGAAGCACTTATTCCAATAAGCCATTTCTCTGGACGAGAATTGTATTTTAAAAGATAATTTAAATATCAGAAATCATCTATAGTTACTAAAAGGGACTATGGAATATCCTGGATAATATTTTGACTTAAAAATACTTGTCTACTTAAGAAACGGTCTTATTATTATAATTTAATAATGTTACTAATGTCAAGAGATAACTTACATTATAACTTTTTTCTCCTTACACATCCAAAAGTCCTTCTGGTGAATGAATTTACATATTAGAAATATTTAACTTAAAACACATGTTTAAGACAACCAAAGTCTAAACAATATTTGATGAAAACAAAAATAATAACTGAACAGATAAAGAAGTATTTCTCATAGCTTATATATTTCAAATTAGATATTATGGAGAAACAAAACGTCCTTTATTCCATTCACCTAGTCATCCACTATTTAACCTGTGTATCAGTTTTGCCATGCTTTTAAAATTGGTTGCCTTTATTCTTTGAGTTGCATTGTAAGCAGAGGTCCTCACTGTTTCATAGCTTGTACCATTTTATGTATTAAATTGTTCATAATTTTTCCAAATGTATTGCTTTTTAATATGCTGGTACAGTTCTTTGCATTCAGCATGTGCATCATGATAATGTCCAAGGAAGGAGTACTCCCAGCATACGCCAAACCAAGCATGGGCTAAGAGAGCGCCTCCAGGCCCAGATGCAGAGCTGCTGGGTAGGGCTCGTCAGCTCACAGAGTCAGGGAGGGATGTGGGGAAGGAAAATAGGAAGGAGAAACAGCAGATGCTGATGGGGAAGTTTGACACTTAAAGTAGTTAACATCCAGGAGAAATAGGCACCATCTCAGAAGAGAAGTGTGTCCAGGAATGAAATCAGTGTTAATAGGAAAAAAGAAAAAGAAAACATAAAAATATCAAGGTAAGGAGTAGAATGAAAATATAGAAATTTTGAAGGGAGTAGGTGACTTTTGGATAATAAACACTGAGTCATGCACATATTCAGGAAGATCATTCTAGAAAGAAGACATGGCAGATGTAAAGGCCTAAAGAGGCAGTTTATGTAAGATGAAGAACAAAAGGCTGGTGTGGCTAGAGTCTACGGGACAAAGAGGGACAGAGCAGAAAGGCCCTTATGGCCTCTTGGAAGAGCTTTGATTTTTAATCTCAGTGAAATGCTCTTTCACTGAAGGTTTCAAACAGAAGATCGACATAAATGGACACATTTTCCCAGGATTCTTTAGGCTTCTGGGTTGCAAACCAAGTAATTGGGTGAAGAACAATGATTCATATTCCAGAAATGAGGCTGTTCCCGTCATATCCAAGAGGTGGGCCAGATGCTGACACTGGTGATAGAAGGGGCTGCATGATGGATTGACACCACCTTGATAGTAGGGCTGCCTGCAAGGGCAGGTCAGCCGTGGGTGGGTGTGAGAGAAAACAACCTAGAGTGATGCAGACTGGAGAACAAAGCCCGGCCAGATCCTCGCTCAAATTTAGAGGGAGAGTAAGGAATCAGGCACAGCCCTTGTCATCAATAATACGGAAAGACAAAACTTGCTAGCCTGGGTAGGAGAGAGACTGTTATGCACTGTTGATGGGTAGGCAAGTCCGTACATATACTATGTCCATCAAAATGGGGTTTTCTCAAAAAGCCCCAAAAAATTGAGATATCATTTGATCTGTACCACTCTTTGATATATTCCAAGGAGATTTAAAGTCAGCATAGATGAGTGTCATCAAATGAATGCTAAAGAAAAGTTGATCTACCTAGACCATGACTTATGTTACAGTCATAAAGAAGACTGAAACTGTGTCTTTCTCAGGGAAATTGACAGGATTGGAGATCATCTTAAGGGAAATCAAGGAGATGCAGAAAAATAAATTTGTGTGTTTTGTCTCATATGTGAGGAAATAAAATAATAAATCAGAAGAAATTAGAAAGGTGGCTGTGAGAGGAGAGAGGAAGAAGGGGCAGCGCTGGGAAGGGCAGGAGGATACCAGGTCAAGGAAAGGACGAAAGTTTGCACTGCGCATGTGCAAGTCTGTCCAAATGAAATCCATTAATCTGCAGAACTAATATCCCCTAACAAAAAAGATTTTCTAACATAGCAAATTCAATAAACAATTGCAGGAGAGTACACATACTGTCATGATGAGGGAAGCACAGGGACTTAATCTAATCCAGAGAGTCCAGGGGTTGTTTTTAAATTCTCCAGGAATGATAGTGATGTCTGAATCTGAGGGATTCACCAAATTTATTTAGGAAAGAAAGAAGGCAAGGGAGAAGGAAAAAAGCTGCTTATGGGCATGAAATCCCAAACACATTGAATTTGCTAATCTCACATTGATATTACCGCCATGTCTCTTCGGGGCTAGTGTGCTCCTGCCAAATGTTTCTTTTCGTCCCTGGCAGGAAGCTTATTCATAGACTGTCTTCTAATGTGCTCCTCATTCAAACAAAAATATTCAAACAAAGATATTGTGGTAGAATCTGTATTCTGAGTGCTGAGAAGGATACTGGAATAAATTATATTTTAATCCTCCCTTCAAGAAACTGAGCATACTTTCATCTTCCAAGTTAAGACCTAAATACCAATTAAGCCCACTAAGATAAGTATTAATATTTTGAAGTTCTTTTACACTAAATATGTAGTATCATCCATGCTGCAAATTTCCTAAATTATTAAATACCCAGACAACTATGTTGTACTCCTTACTGGCGCTACACCACAGTGACTTCATTACCTATATGTAGTTCATAGTATTCGACAAATAGCAAATCCATTTCCCAATTTTAACTATATCTTTTTGCTACAGATAAATATACAATGAATATCTCTGTATTTATGGACATTTATCTGTATGCTGTCCTTACACAACCTATGCCAATAGACTGGTCATACGTTCGTAAATGCACTGAGTACTGCTTACAGAGGGTATTTTTTTCTTTTGGGTGTATCTGACTGCATTTTCTCTCCGCTGGAATAGTAAATGTTACCACAATTACCATCCTATCAGGATGCTTGAACTTGTGCCTGCTCTTGATCCAGTTGATTCTCCGTGACTTCCATTTCACCGCCAGCACCTGAACATTTAATGTCATCGCTTTGAGACTAAAGATCCCCCTGAGTCACTTCCTCTATTTTTGCCACGCTACTTCTCTGAAAGTGAGAAAGTCTCTTTTCTCTAATTCCCTCTTCAGTTAGATTTTGTTCACATTGGCAAGAAAGACCAATAATGATTACAAATAAATTTTAATGTGAATATAATCTTATAATCAGAGATACTTATCTCATACCAATTTTCCTTTCACGTTTTGTAGGCAAAAGGAATTGATCTAGCAGCAAACAAACTCCCAAGTTATGCATCTGTGAAAGTTATTAACCTCTCAATGCCCCATTTAGCTTTTCCCATTCCATAAGAATCAATGATGAACACCCCATCCATTTTATGTTCCTCATTACAGTAGAGAATTAACAAGAAACCAGCCCCTCTTGTTTTTCCTTTCAATGTGGTAATGTCTGTGGATTTCTCAGCAGCGGGGGCCCCCTGCCCTGCTGGCACACAGTGTGGCAGGTGCCCCATCCTTCGCTGGACAGCTGTGTCCACGACGAAGGAGTCCATAACCGCCTTAGATTCTAATTAGTTTGGAAGCTCTACAGTCACCGCGCTTGTATCCCGAATGGATTTAATTCCACAGATCCAGATGCTCCCTCGTCTCATTCCGGGCATCCTGACTCCCTCCTACGCTCTTCCTCCGGTCACGCGTTTCTCCTTACTCTCTTCCTATTTGTCTCTCTGGGGTGGGTCAATCAAGGACTGCGTATGCATGATGCTTAGTACGTTCCTTCTTGTCAAATCACCTTTCTGGAGATTTTTTGTTTTCCGAACATCCACTTAACTACAGAAGCGAAACAGTAAAACTGCTTGCTGCCTTCCATTGAAAATCAGGCATGGGCTCTGTGCCAAGCCACCCGAGCCAGCGCTAATATAATTCACAACTGGAAGGAGACAATCAATTAATCAATACTATAATTTGGAACTGACCACGGTAGTAACACTCACAGCTATTAGACTCAACTGACTGACACCATTTAGGATTAATGAGCTAGCAGGGGAAGAAAAGCCAAAGATTCATTTCGGGACTTTTTCCCCTAAAATCAAGTCACCCTCTCTATTTGCTTGTGTTTTTGCAACTCAGTGTTGTCATAGTGAAACCTAATGTAAGCAACATTTTTTAAGGCCAAAGAATCCTACCAAATCAGTGCTTTTCTGAACAGGAACTGTAATGAACATACGAAGAAAGGATTTCGGAAATATAATTCAGCTCAGCGTTGAGAGTGTTCTAAGAAATCAAACTTATTGACATAGCTTTGTTTGTATTCTTGCACATTCCTTGGTCTCACTTCATATATTCACACTTTAGCATGTTTGTTATTCATGGATACATGAGCAACTTTTAAGTTTCAAGTTTTTAAAAGAATTGTTAAAAATATTTATTTGCAACTCTCCTCCATGCTATTTGGATGATGAGGCATCCCAAATCTCAGTTGAAAGGCAGTATCTTGATAACTTTCTTATCACCAGGATGAAATACCAGACAGCCAGATAAAGGAGAAAAGGTTTAATTTGGCTCACAGTTTGTGGAGGTTTCAGTCCACAGTGGGCTGATTCCAAGGCAGGTTGGATGGTAGAGGGGTGCAGCAGAGGGGAGACAACTCAGGCAGGAAGCAGAGAGGGAGGGTGGGAGGGGGAGGGCAATGACTGTTCTCAGGCACCCGCAGAGTACTCCAGCTTTCCCACCAGCTTCAGCTCCCATGCGGTACCCCCCTAGTACACTGATCCAGTGTCACACACCCATGACCTGGCCACCTCCCCAAAGCCCTGCCTAGGAACAAATGAGGCTCTGGGGAGACACCAGTGTATGGCCCACAACAGCAAACTCTGACAGATTATTAGGAGCTGCCTCCAAAAATTTTGAAAGGCTGCAGATACAGTTCAGCGGGATGACCCTGTGCTCAATTTGCAACGCTTGGAAAAGAAGTGAAAATAACAAAACAAAAGTCCTCTAAGCACTGAATTACAAATTGAGCAATTTGACTATAGCCTGAAGTTGATTTAAAGCCAAGGAAAACATAGATCTCATTGAGGTGACTTTTATATGAATTATTTGTGATAGTTTTGAATACTACATTGTGAAGTAAAATTTTAGAAATACAAAAGTTTGAAAATGTAAAATGTTTAGTTTTATTAAAATTGGATATTTTTGAGGGAAATTTTGTATCAGATTTTTAAAATTATACTTATTAATATATATTAAGTACACACCAGATTTTATGTTATAGTTATTAATATTAATTTTATAAATTACTGGATCATGTGGTGAAATTTCCGAGTATGTATATATTGTATTTTGGTTATATCTCCTCTGCTTTCTCTAGGCTTTTGTCCTTTGCCCTAATGCTCTTCCCCAGGTGTCCCTCACTTACCCTAAAATTATCTTTTATCAGTCAGTTTTCCTATAGTTAGGACAAAATACCTGAAATGCAGTTATTATTATCCCTTAATTATTGCAGATTGATAAGGACCACCATCTTTCCAGCCAGTGGAAGGTGAAGGCTTAAATAAAAGAGTCAACTGGTTTGATTCTGGGGCTCCCAGAGGTTCAAACCTTCTAACAGAATTAGAGATTCTCTGGGAGCTAAGTGGCCCATATTTATTTAGCTATCAGAACAAGGCCAGGAATAGTGAAGTCAGTTGGAAATCTGTCTTCAGTGGCAGGGCCGTGGGAATCCCTAAAAGGACTTCTCTGCATAATGCATTATGTTAATTTAAGAGAACTATGTTATCTCCAGGAAGGCTTTCACCTCCATGGTGAGAAGCCTGCTGTTACAATACTTATCTAGTTAACTGAGGTTGGAGGCGAATGTCCACAGCCTCCTCTTGTCCTATGAGGGACCAGGGCTTCCCCTGTCATACCAGTCACCCATCTCCAGACAAGAGGCCTCGGCCTGGGGCAGGCCTACAAGTAAATGAGAAGCCAGTTGGTTAGTAGAAATCCTGCTCACAGCCACCTCCAAGTGGTCTCCATCAACTTTGCAATCACAACCTGAAGAAGGAGAGATTGCTTTTGGCTCATGGTCCAGGGGGAATGCAGTTCCAGGGTAGGCTGACTATAAGGCATAAATGACCTGATGAAAGGGCCAGGAAATTTGCTCAAGCCATGGCAAGCAGGAGGCACAAGCATGAAGGAAGGAGCAAAGAACAAGAACATAGCCTTCCCTGTCCTGCCACCAGGTATCTGCTTTGTGTAACCAGGCCCCACCTTGAACTTTGGAAGGATGTTTTAGATCTAAACCATAATGTCTTTTGTGATAAGGACATCTTTGTTTTCCACATATAAGAGAAAGTGTGATAATTATCTTTCTGGTTTATTTATTTATTTGTAAAAAATAGAAAATTGTGATAGAAAAAAAAATCATTAGAAAAAATACAAGATTTCACTAAACAAATAGGTAGGAATCCAGCAATGATTGCTGTATTACATGATACTGTCTTCGAATTAGTTGTTCAGATTACAGATATAAACATGTATGATTCATTTAAAGAGAAAAACAACAGAGAATTTATAATAAATTCAATACAATGAAAAAAATAGCAAATACATTTAAGCATTATCTGCTCCTTTCAGACCAGCAGTAACTGACAATATAATTATCAAAACTATTCTGCCTATACTTTTAAATATATATTTTCCCTTCTTTCATTTATCCTTTTCTTCCTCCCAGTTTTTCCTTTCCATTGAATGATTTCTTTCCCTTTCACAATATCTGTTGTACCTTTTAGATTTTCATTACTCTTTCAGGTTCTCACACTAGTAAGACAGTACAATGTTTGGGTATGTAGATCTGATTTATTTCACTTACCAGTATAGTCTCTAGCTGCATCTATTAATCCACAAAGCCTAAAGTTTATCTTTTTTTAGAGCAAAATAATACCATTGTGAAAAATATACCGCATCTTTTTTATTCTTAGTTGATGGGCATTTGGGTTGTTTCCAAGATTTATCTGCAACAAATTGTGCTGCTGTAAACATGGGTGCACAAGTATCACTGCGGTGTGATGAATTCAGTTTTTTTCGGAAAACTACCTAGGAGGGGGAGATCTCCAATCCTAGCTTTTTGAGGAATTTCCAAATTGGTTTCCATAGTAGTTGTACCAGCTTACACTCCCACCAACAGCTGAGAAGGGCTCTTTTTTCCCCATAGCCTCTCCAGTATTTGTTATTAGTTGACTTCTTGGTGATAGCCATTCTTTCTGCTACAAGATGGTATCTCAGCGTTGTTTTAATTTGCATCTCTTGAATAACCAATGATGTTGAACATTTTTTAAATATATTATTTGCTATTTGTATTTCTTCATTTGTGAAATGTATATTTATATCAGATGCCGACTTTTGGACTGGGTCTTTGACTTTTGGAGGCCTGATTTTTAAAAAAATTTTATATGTTCTAAGATAGGAGTTCTTTGAAGGACAGTCTGCTACAAACGTTTCCACTTCATGGGTTTTTTCACTCTGCTGGTCATTTCTTTTGACATGCAGAAACTTTTCCAAAAGATGAGATCCCAATTGTTGATTCTTTGAAGTATTCCCTAGGCAGTTTGATTTTTGTTTATAAACTCTTTACCTACCCCTATGTCCTTAAGGATTCTACCTATTTTCTCTTCCAGAAGATTTGGTGTTTCATGTTTAATATTTAAATCCTTGATCAATTTTGACTGTTGTTTTCTAAATGATGATAGGCATGGGTCCATTTTAAACCTTCAGCATATGGAAAACTAGTAATTCCAGCACCTCTGGTTTATTTTTTTTGATTAACATTGTGTTCTCCAATTTGACTAATTTCCTGCAAGTGAAAGGATTTTATTCTTTATTAAATATAGACAGAGACAGACATAGCCATAGACAGAGACAGAGACAGAAACAGAGATGGAATAGAGATAGACGTAGGCAGAGAAATATGTCGTATTTTCTTTAACCTTCATTTGTTGATGGTCTGCCACTTGATTTCATAATTTGGCTTTTGTAAATAATGCCCCAGTAAATTGTGTATTTCTTCTGTATGCTATTCTGTTTCTTTAGGGATGTTGTAGATCTAATTTTAGATTTTTGAGGAACTTTATACTGGTTTCATAGTAGCTCTGCTAACTTACATTTCCACCAACATCATAAAGCATCCATTTCCTCACATCTTTCCAGAATTTATTGTCTCTAGTATTTAATTATAGTCATTCTGACTGAAATTAAATGATAAATAATGGTAAATAAACTACAACTTTAATGTAGTTTTGATTTGCATTTGACAAATAGCTAAAGATGTTGAGCATTTTTCATATTTTTGGTCATTTACACCTTTTAGAGAAGTGTTTGTTCATTTGCCCATTTTTTTTGTTGGATTACTTTTCTGGTGTCAATTTTTTCTTAAATTTCTTCATTACTCTTGATATTTTCTATCAGATGAAGCTCAAAATATATTTCTTTTCCATTCTGTAGACTATCTTTTCACTCTAAAGTTTATTTCCTTTTCTATATAGTAGCTTTTTAACTCAATAGAATACTTGCAAGTTTTTTTTTAAGTCACTGGAATCCTACTCAGAAAAAACATTCTTGCTGGCAATATCTTAAGTATTTTCCAGTTTTTTCTAAAATTTATGAACTTTCACATTTTTTAAATACCTTGTTCTATTTTGAATGGGTTTTAATAATAATGAAGGGCTGGTCAAATAGCTCAGGGGATTAAAGCACCTGCAAGCAGGTACAGGAGCTGGGGGTTTGATCTCCAGGCCTACCATGCTGGCCCTGCCCCAAGGGCATGCTGAGACAGCGATTGAGACTGGACATGGTGGCACGTGCCTATAATCCCAGCCCTTGACAGGCTGTAAGCAGGAAGATCACTATAAGTCTGATCTAGTAGTGAGACCCTAAACAACCTAGACCCTTCCCCCCTACCAAAAACAAAACAAGATGGAAGACAAAGATCTAGCTTTAATCTTCCACATGTAGATATTAAGTCTTCCCAACACCATTTTTAAAGGATTGTCTTTTTTACAACACATGCTTTTGGCACTCTTATCTGCAACAGAGGTCCTGATCCAGGGCCACATTACAGCACTGGCCCGTGGACTGTCAGGAACTATTTTCTTCTCTATAGGTCAAATTTTTCAGGTACAGGGACAAAATGTCTGATATCCAGAACCTGAGAGAAGGGAGGTTCATTGTGGTCAGCAACCTCACAATCCCATTATTTATCATTTAATGCACTCAAACTAACAGTTAAGTGTTAACAGACACAATCTCCCTGATAAGGATTTATAAATATAATTTATGGTACTTCATGGCATTGTTCATAGTATAACTTAGATATTTTAAATAAATGGAATTTTATTTTTAAAATATCCAACTTTAACATACTGTTTTTTCCTAGACTGAGGACAGCATTTTTATTCTACCTGCCTACACAAAAATCAATGAAGGAAATAAAAACTACATGAATGAAAATACAAAGTGGGTTTAAAATTTGAATAGCAGCATTTAAAATTTTAATGAAACATAATTTGAGTTTTCACTCTATAATCAATGCATTCTTATTTCCCTCTTAGAGAAATAAGAATGAAGTTTTATTTGTGTCTTTTATTCCTTTAAAAAAAAAAAAAAAGCAAATAATGCTGCTGAAGCTTACAAACTTGACAAGGAAACATGAAACAATGCATCATGAAAACAAAACAGTAAAATATTCCAACCAGTTTGGACATATCTGTAGGTTTTGGTAAGTTTACATGTTTACTGTTTTGTTTACTTTAATATTCTGCTAAAATACTTTGAGACAACATGAAACAACGAATATGTACAATAGGATATTTAATTTTATTTTTTACTCCATTTTATTCCAAATGCAAAAGTAGCTTTTAATGATGCATTGAAATATGAACCTCAGTATTGCTAAAAATATAGAAAAGATAATGTGAGCCAAAAGAACAGCAAGTGGATTTTAGGAAGCTGAAGCTGCAGAGCATACAGCAGCACTTCCCACACAGTCCTAGTGAGCCACACGGAGTCTGGAGACTAAGTCAGCTCTTGCATGTTAGTATCCAGAGATCCCCAATGAAACATAAATGAATGGAAACACTGTGCACCCATTAGAAGGAAATGCACTTACCAAATACATGCTGGGCCAGAGTCAACCCATGGACCATCATTTATCCAGCTGTGTTGCTCACTTTTCCTATTGCTGGTACAAAAGATTCAGTTTATCATAGACTGGCAGTAAAGCAAAAAGACCATACTGAATGACATAGTGAAAAAAATTGCTTCCCCCTTGGCAGAGGAGCCAGGAATTAGAGACAGGAGCCAGCCCCAGTGACCTGCCTGCTTCTCCAAGGACCCACCTCCAGGACCCACGGATGAGCACAGGGCATTCATGATCTGCTGGCCTTACCGAAACCCTGCCTCTGAACGCATGAGACTTGTAACACACTTTTAAATTTATACCATAACATCATACGACTGGCACTGGAAAGCTCTATGTCCGTCTCATTACTCATTACACAAAATGCACTTAGTCCATCTCTAAAAGAAAGTGATACAATTCGAACATAAAATGGCACAACTTAATCACACACATACCAAAGGACAGGAGGAATAAAAGTAACAGCAAAGAATCCAGCTAAAGCAAAACTGAAAACCAACAGGGAAGACATTAAATCTTGTAACTGCTTGTCTAGCAATTTGGGCAGATTGTGGTACCATGAGTTCCAAAGGGCTTGCATGGCTCTACTTGTAAGACATTGATAGTTAGAGCCCACATATACTCAGGCTGTCTCCCCTGAATGCCAGATATATTCTTCAGCAGAATTTCCAAGTTTCTGGCATCTGCAGCTTCCTGGTGTCTCCCCTGAACTTTCATTTCCACCACTTCATGCACCGTCTGGCCTCCCAGGTGTTCCTCTGAAACCTCGGTGGAAGCCTTTGTGACCCCACAATCCTGGCATCCTGCTTTCATGAAAACTTAATACAAAGTGAATGACATCAAGGTCTGCCACCAGCTCAAGCATTTCTGAGTGTCTGGATGGCTAAACAAGAAAACACTTCCATCACCTTGTGCTGTCCTGATCCATAAGGTACCGTGGGGCTCTCTCCTCAAAGAATCGTCTTTCAAAGGAGTTTGTCTTTTTATACCTGTGACACTGAGAAGCTTGAGGCCTGTCTGATTCCTCTCATGCCTTCAGGTCATCTTTTTATTGTCCTGATTAAAAGTAATTAGTATTTTATGCTACTATTTTTAGCAAGTACACCCTTTGGTCCCAGGTTTGAAGGTGCACCTTTTCTGGTGAATGTATAAGCTTTTTACAACTTTCAACTCTGTTCTGTTTCCCCAATTTCACTATAAACCTGATCAGGAGCAGCTAGCAGTATGCAGTCTAAATGTTGGGCTCTCTGGAAGTTTCCTCCACCAGAGGTTTTAGCTGGTAATATTTAAATTCAGCCTCACACAAGGTGTTAGGACATGGACAATTGTAGGCAAATTCTTTTCCAAAACTAAATTAAAATGGCTTCTAGTACAGTTTCCAATACAGTCTTCATTCCCATTTGAAGTCTCATGAACCTGGCTTTTCCTGTCTGCTTGTCTATCTCGTTACCAGTCTTGGCTCCAATCAGAATCATGCTTCAAACTGTTTACACCATTTCAAGACTTCTCTAGGCTTCATCTCCAACCTGTTCAACTCTTTACTGCAAACTTATTTCAAAAGTTTCTAAACCGCCGCCCCTTTCGGCTGTCGACGCTCGCAGCTCGCGCTCGGGCTCGCGATGGGGAAGAAGTCGCGGGCGGTACCCGGCCGTAGGCCCATCCTGCAGCTCTCTCCGCCGGGTCCCCGCGGCAGCACCCCAGGCCGAGACCCTGAGCCTGACACCGACCCCGAACCCGACACTACGGCGGCCGTCCCAAGCCAGCCCGCTCCGGCCCCAGCCGCGGCGGCGACGGCGGCGGCCGTCACGGTCGCTGCGGCCTCCGACGACTGTACTTCGGAAGATGAGCAAGCAGTGGTGGTGGAGGCGCCCAGAGTTGTTCAGAATCCTCCAAAACCAGTCATGACCACCAGACCCACGGCCGTGAAAGCTACAGACAAGATGAGTGCAAAAAGAAAGAGCTATTCCGTCGAGTACAAGAAGGGCATCGTGGAGGACTCAAGGGGCAAGAATCTTACGGCTTTCTGCAAAGAGAAGCAGTTGGATCTCCGC
>PVKA01000919.1:0-23366 GCA_004027165.1 Ctenomys sociabilis
TACACAGTCTCACTATGCAGTTTGGACTTGTGATCCTCCTGTTTTTAGACTCCCCACCACTAGGATTATAGGCCTGAGCCACCATGCTGGGTCACTGTGGCCTGCTCAGCAGGCTTGGGGGCAGGACTGGTGTGGCTTGTGGTGCTAGGGATCGAACCCTTGTCCCTGAGCTTGCCCAATCAGGTGCTCAGTCTGCTGAGCTATCTCTCTCCCACTTGGTCTAGGTTTTTGAAAGATCCAATAACCAAGATCATAGTCAGTTCTGGATGCCAAGACTTGTGTGTGGCTGGCTAGTGAGCATTAAGAAGTTTGCCATCCTATCTATGGGGCTTCACAAAATCCATAATACAAATAAGCATGTACATTGGAATATTGTTGATGTTTGAACACTCATGAATATAGAAACTCTTTCTAAATGCCATTTGGGGTCTATGTGGCTTTATATTTTTTGTGAATTTTGTTGCCATTCACTAATTCTATTGAAGCATCAAAGCTCTGTTGCTTTGCCTTAACATAGCAAGTATGGTCCTGTGTTATGGTTTGTGTCTAGTTGTCCCCCCAAAGCCTCATGCAGTCATGGGGCAGGGACTTCTAGAGTTTGAGACTAACTCATGATCCTCTGGGATTATGGGTCTTAGTGCTGCTGGGATTATGGGTATGAGTGCTACCCCAGCCTGGGGCGGATAGCCTGAAGGTAACATAAGAGAGACAGAGACAGACTTCCTCTCTGTAGCCTTTGTTGCTGCTGCTCTGCCATTTTTCTCTCTTGCTCTTTGCTGCTGCCATGAAAGGTTGCTCTCTGCCATGGGTAGCTCTCCCTTGGAGCCAGCTGAGGATGGGCTGCAGCCTCCAGTAACTGTGAGCTAAATAAACCTTTTCTTCCTTCATTCTGGGTGTCGGGTATTTGTCCCAGCAATGAGCGAAGAGTGAAACATCCTGTAAAAGGTAAACCTAACAAAATTTTGCAAACTAAGATAAGAAAGTTTGTGGCTAAATAGCAACAAGGACAAGGCAGTTAAATGTACAACTTCCACGCTAACCATATCAAACCTTATCACTTGGATACTTAAAGATTATTCCTTATACAACACCATTAAAATGGTGAAGGACAAATAAGAAAATACTCTGTACAAATGGCATCAAAATCCTAAGACTCGTTTATAGAAATGGGCATGAAAGAACAACTGGGGCTGCTGAGCTGTGGTCACAGAAGCCTAGCACACGAGGAGCAATGACTGTCCTGCCACGGTCTCCTGCAGAAGTGTTCACAAGCCAGGGAAAGCCCAGAGGAGGGCGGCGGGCAGGCACAGTGAGGCTCAGTCCCATGTCCGTGGGGTCAGTGCAGCTCGCATGGCGACGCTGTGGCACAGCGATGGAGCTGCATGCCAGGCCAAGCCGCAGGAGCTAGGGCGGTCCCCACCATAGCCTGGTTCCCTGATTTCAGTTGTCAGGAGGAGCTGACTCGCATCAGAGAGGAATCAAACAGCAAGGGCAACAGGCAGCAATAATGATGACTCTGAAAGCTGCTACAAGATGATTACAAACCATAATTACTCTAAATAATAATTATTTACAACTTATATGTAGCTATTAACAGTTAAACTTTTAAAGACTTACAGTGGAAACTAGACTATGACTTCATATAACTTTTATAAATGTATTAACTAGTTATAAAGTATACTATACTGATTTGTGTCAATAAATACTTACAGATATTATAGGGTAGAGTTAGGGAGATTATAAGAAAAAAAAAGAAAGAAAGTCAAGTGGCCCAAAATACCTTCTCACTCCCTCAAATACAACTATCCACAGTGATCACTTACGTACTCATCAATATTCAGCGGAGCTGCAGAGGTCTTATTACTCCTGGACTAGTACGCCAAGCTTCAGAAGTATGATTACTAAAATTTTATAGTTGGTTCTTATACTACATGTTGATAGACTTTCACATTTATTTCCATGTCAAGGAATCTCTACTCAGTTTTTACCTCAGCTCCCCTTTCATACCAATTTTAGCATTCAGCCATAACACTATATTTACCTGTATCCTTCGATAAGACTTTTAATGAACAATAAAGCTTAATTTCAAAACGTAAAAGACTGTGCTGTTTAAAATGGTGGTGACTAGCCACATGCAACCATTCCAATTAATTTAAGATGCATCAACATAAAGATGCAGTTCCTCAGTCACGTATACCACATCTTAGAAGCCGGATTGATCCCCACATAGCGCTAGTGCTTACTTACTCTGACACATGGCAGAGGTGTGGGATGTTTCAGTCACCACAGAAAGTTCCACAGATAAGCAAGCATTCACTTGACCTAAGCTTTGCCTAACCTCCGAGACAGCATGATGATTCTCGCATCCGCGGTGTCACTAGAACTGTCAGTGTGCACACAGGTAACTGAACTTGCATTCCCATCTCCTTCCTCTAGGAGGGTAAGGGTCTGAGCATTCTTCTTCCTTGGTTTTGCCTTGGATGCTAGTAAGAGAAGAAACCGAGACACTTGGGCCAGTTTCCTCAGATGCTGTCAGTGCCCTACCCTTATCCTGGGCTCTTGTGACTCTGGTGTGCTCCAGACATCTTGAAACTCCAGTCTCCTTTCCTTAACTCAAGGCTGTGTATACAATAATCTCTGAAACACTGTCTGACACCTGACCATCCAGAGGTGCCAAGGAATTAACACACAAGAGTTCTGTTCCTCAGCTGTGAAGCTTCTGAGCTGTGTTTCTTAGAATATTTCCAATACTTAATTAAAGGGACTATATCCAGTAGCCCCTTTAATAGTGCACCCTGTATTAGTGGCCCTGGTTGCTTTTTCATACTGCCCCTGTATTTATTTTCATCCTCTAATAAACTCCTTGCATGTAAATCCTTGTCTCCAGGTCTCCTTTAGCAGAAATCTAATCTGAAACAGGATCTACATTGAGGACTGAAGAGGAGAGTTAGAAGGGAGACTTATAAGAATTAAGATAAATTCTACTTATAAAACCAGAGATTGTGAACACCTTGAGAGCGAGGATTGTATCATAAATTTTTTGTTCCCAACACACAAGGGCCTCCGTGAATAAGGAAGCTCACAGCATTTCATTTTTTTTTTTAATCTTTCCATGATCCTACCTGAGAGAGCTACCACAGTCACTTTTCAGCTAAGAAAATGAAACATTAAAGAAGTTCAAAGAGCCCAAGTCACACAGTGCATGGTGCTGTGCCAGGGCCAGCTTGGCTCTCACCATTCCCTGGGAGGACGCTGGTGAGAGGATGGCAAAACAAAGATAAGAGACAGGAAGCTGAGGTCAGGTGGGGCCCTCCCCCCAGGTAGGTGGAAAGGAGCTGCTTAACCGCTGTAGCGCATTTACCTATACACTTAGAGGGTTTGGTGTCATGTGACGCCCCTTTGGCTAGCAACGCATTGCTGGGATTGTCTGAGAGCTTGGAGTTCTCCGGACCCGAAGCAGCTTGTTCTCATGGGTCACTTTGGGACTACTTTGTTCTTGGGCAGTGCTTGCCTCACCGCTGCACATATGATTAATTTCCAACTTCAACCACTCCCTACAGTGATGCTGAACCTGGATCCAGGGCTTCAGCGTCCACGCACGGGCCTGTCCAAGGCTGGCACTGCCTGCAAGCTGCCCACCCCATTGACTGGCTTCCAGCCTCATTGCGGGCTCGGGTGTGCCCACTTCCTGTGAGCTTCATCACCATGCTTGGGCCTTCACTTCTGCCTGATCAGCAGGCTGAGGTATGGCACACATTGCTGCTTCGATTCCTCATTCTATGCATGTATTGTTAAGCTTCATTTTCAAGAATTATGGCTCTTTGTCTCTGGGCTTCCTCCCAGAAAAAAATGAAGAGAAAAACAGTGAATGCCCTGGTTTTCTACACCATCGTCTCTGGGAGGTTCAGCCTCTCCCAAGCTCACTGTGAAGTCACAAGGGCCCACATTGTTGTAGCCTGCCCAGGACTACCCCGACAGGCAGTGTCAATACAGAACTACTGAGAAGAATTCTCTGTGTTCCTCCACGTAGAGGGACTGTTCCTGGTTCTACCTCCAGTTCTGAACCTTCAGTTCAGAAGTCGGGAGCATCAGCACAGTTCTTGGCTGGGGCCCGATGTCCTCTGTGCCATAATGGATGGCTGCCATTTAAGAGACAGTATGAGGTTTTCATCAAACTGGTTGGCTCACAAGAGAAAACGCCCGGCTTAAAGTTCATTTTCATAGCTTTACTAGAAGAAGGGTGTGAGACTGTGGCCAGATTATTTTCAATTCCCTTTTGGATCTCTGACCTGTAAGACATTACTAGTAAAAAGTACCCATACATAAAGGTACCCTGGCTTGTTGTGGAGATGTAGGTGGTATAAATAAAGCTCTTGGCCTTTTATACACATACAGCTCCTACTGAATATTATTATTTACTACACATTTTATATGCTCCACTTTCTCATTCCCTTATGTGCAATTTAAACTCCAGATAATCCAAGAAAACCTGCAACTTGAAGAACAGAATGACCCCTTCTTATTTATCTAGAAATGGAATTTGAATTAACGCTACCTCTTTCTGGGTTAAAACAAACTCTAGGACTTAGGGTTCCTCAACTAGAGGCATACACTTTTAATAAGAGACCTTGTACAGCAAGGGAGCCCAGTTCCAAGCACCCGGATGTAGACTCCTTCCGCTTTCATGAACATTCTTGGTGGTTATTTCTCGGTGTGCCGACAGCGTCCTGCCTCAGAAGGTGGAAGCGACCGTTATGATAAACACAAATTTGCACTTGCTTTTGTAGCCAAACTGCACAAAGAGGGGGTGCAGCTTTTTCAGATAAAATAATGAAAGCCTGAGAGGATTTTTTCAAACAGAAGCCATTTAGTGAGCGCTATCATTCCTCCCCAGGTGGTTAGCTTGGGTATAATAATGATCTTTTCCTTACAACCCTGTCTTTTGAGAGGGAAGATTGTAAACATCTATGAGACTACGTTTCCTAAATCAAACACTTGAGTGAAAAATCTGGCAAGTTTTTTTTTTTTTTTTTTTTCCTTCTAATCTTCATATTTATGCACTTCTCAAGCATTCCGCATGTGTAAGAGTTAGTCCTACTCGGCTCCATCTAGTAAAGGCCCCTGTGAGGAACACACTGCCCATGAAACTGGGACCTCGGGCACGAAGGCAGGAAACCTCGAGTGGGTCCTGCTCCTGTCCTTTTCCAGTCTTCTCCCCAGGGAGGCTCGATTTCCAGATCGCCAGCACTTTCGACCTGGAGTCGTTCTGCAGGAAGATCTGCCCGCACCTTGCACCTGCCCCAGGGAGACAAAGGACCTGCTCACACGGTCCTCGGGGTTGGCAGGAGCGCTGTTTGCAGCTTCTTAATTACCAAACAAGATGGAGTCAGACTGGGTGGAATGCGCTGGTGGGTGACAGCTTGCCTTTCCATCTGCTTGGACGAGGCGCTCTCGCCACCACTGGCCTGGAGATGGCGCCTCGCGCTTAGCTATGTCACAGCCTGCATCCCTCCGGAGCGCGCTCCTACAGACCCACTCAGACTCGCACAGGCAGGGCGGCTAGGGATGCTTTCTCTAAGTGGTGCTCCAGGGTACGGTGTACGAAATAAACTCAGTTACTTCAGGGGTAATCTCATTAGCTTATTCCTAAAAAAAAAAAAAATTTTTTTTCAGTTAGGGAAAGGAATTATAGGGGGGAAAACACAAGCCCTATTTTGATTTCGATCAATAACATTTTCTGAGAGCCAGTGAGCATCTCTGACCCTGTTACTTCGCCTTTGTTCTCGGTTGGCAGTCAAAGGCGCTACCATCCATCAAACTGCTGGAGCCAGAAGCCCGGATGGCATCTTTGATCGTCCTCTTTCTCTAACCTTCACCGCCAGCAGCCCAGCCTCCAATGGCTCACTCAGTGCTCTGTGTTCTGGCCCCTGAATATCTCCAGCGTGCCCATGTCTCTGTCCCTGTCACCTAATGAAGCCCCAAAGCACAGCACCGTCCCCTGTGTCTCTGCAGGGGTGTGGTGACTGTTCCCTTTCATCTGAATCTGCTCCCCACTCCTCATCTGTGATGACCGTGAGGACGACAACTGGCCATTCAACTCCCTGTTTGTAGTCTTCTGTGGCTTCTTGGTGCGCTCAGGTAAAACCCGACCATGAAGCTGTGGTGCTATTTATGATGTCCTTGCTTCAACTTGCTTTGTCACCCCACTTGTTCTTTTGCCTTCGCCGTGTGACTCCTGTTCAATTCCTGCTGCAGCGCTGTTTGTCTTCCTGCTCAGAGTTGCCCCCAGCAACAGCTGCAGCTAGGGGCTCACCTACCCACCCAGCTCCACACCTTTACCTCCCTAAATCAAGTTCTCCCTCTACATCTCAGTGTAAGCAATGCTTCCGCAGAAGAGGAGACTCTAGTGAGCATTAAGACCCACTACTCTGTGACTGAGCACCCCGTACCTTGTGAATTTTAATAGTTACCTCCCCTTATCTGTTTATTTCCTGCACTGCTATATCATAACCCCCAAAATGTTAAAAATGCCCTTATATACCCCAATAATGACCTATCTCATTGGCCTCCCTGCTACTAACCTCTCTGACTTTAGCACCTGCCAGTCCTGAGGCTGTCTCTAACATGTGTCAAAATTATTGCTTAAATGCCACTTTCCTGCAGTCTTCTCCTCACCAGTCGATTTCTCCTCCCATTCATGTTAATCTCCTGGCATTTTTGCTTTCCTTACTCATGTGTGTCTAGTATTCCTTCACAGTTCAGCATGTTCTCTGTACAGAATGGAAGCTCCAAGAGGGAGAGGATTTTTGTCTCTGGTTTGTGACTGGATTCCCATGGTGGGAAAATAGTTGGAAAACTGGTCATTCTGGTCCATCCAACTGACCACATGGATTAATTCTTCTTGAGTGGAGAGAACTTATATTCAGCTAGAAAGTCTGCTTGTGTCCTGATCAATTTCCTATTTTCAAAACTAGTCTGCTTTTCTTTTTACTGTGGGAGAGTGGTAGATCATAAAAGAGAGAAATTAGAAGTAAAAGGAAATCTTCCCTTGAAAGTGTAAAAGTAGATGTTGTAGTTTGGGGATTTTGCAAGGAGAATAATATAACACAGGACACATTTTATAATAGTATTTTGTAACAAATCACCTAAGAATTATATACAACAAGTGCAGAAAATCTATCCACACACTAAATACTAAAGACTCCAGCTGAGGGCCTGAATCCTAATGTCCTACATGAGTCTAGATGAAAACCTAGAGCTCATAACAATGCCTCCCACCAGTCCAGCTGGAGGCCTAGAGCCCACAACAAAGCCTTATGCAGGCCCGCTTCATGAATCTGTGCTAGAAAGGTCCAAAGACAAGTGGTGAAAGCTAGAAAATCTGTGCTATTGGGATGAAGGATCTGCGTTAGCAAGCTCGGGTATCTGAACTGCAGTTAGGAAGCGATGCTCAAGGTATGCACCAGAGCCCCTCCAAAAGTACCACAGCCCTCCTCAGCAACAATGAGGTCCCAAGCTCCACCAGTGATGAGGAAAGCTGAGTTCCCATCAGGAAAGTCAATGCAACAAACTTCTCCTTGAGGCTGAGCAGTGCATCACTTTCCCTTCTGGAGCCAAGAAGCAATACTCAACATGAGGACCAGAGCTCCTCCAAAGGTCATCGGGAAGCCAGCATGATGAGCTCCTCGAGCAGAACAGCCCAAGAGAACTAGCAGCCTCCAACAACTCCGACAGCTTCTCCAAACAGCATCCCTAACAGTTACCTGACCGCTTCTCCTGTTCTGCCTTTTATGCTGCTGGCAACAATCCTGTGCTGGCCTTCGGCACCCGGTACTACGTTTAATTCAGCTGGGTGTAATAAATTGACCACCAGTTAGAAATCCACTGCAGTAGATTTTTGAGACTCTAGGTTTCACTTGCTTCCAATAAAACAATAATCCAGAAAACTGAGAGAACATGTGGCATGAAGCCCATGCCATTTGTCATTAAAAATTGTCCTAACCTGGACATCTCTTAGGGTAAGGGTCTCTCTTGTATCACTGTTATTTGATGAGAAACCCCACCCCCACCCTAAGAAGCTCTGCCTCAAATTGAGGCACTGGCATACCTTTTATATGGAAGCAAATGTATGTATCTGGCTGTATGGCCAACCTGATCATTTGGGTAGGAATGTACAATTTCTAAAGCCAAACCAGCTGTGCCTTCAGACAGAGCCCAATTTCCTGACAAGGAAATGGCAAAGAAGCATCAGGTTGAATGACTGCAAAATGGGCATATAGTCATTTTGTAAAATTCCAACAGCTTGTGATGGCTAGCGGCTGCAGGGGGTAGCGGCCCTCGTTCCCACTGTATGTAAGGCTGACTCACGGCTAATGATTTGACATGGATGTTTGATGCAGATCTCATTTTTAGAATTGTAAGATGAGCCAGCAGACACCCAGCCCCTTAATTTCAAGGGAATGACATATTGCAACTGCAATTAAGCACAGTTTCTAAGAATATATAAAATATTTCACAAGAAGGTGAGAGTGATCATTTGTAGTATGAAGTAGAAGTCAAATTTTTGCATTTGAAATTTTATTCTTTTAAGTAATACATGCGGCCCTAACACTGCACTTGAGGGTTACCATGAGATATGTCAATATGCATCTTCATCGTACAGCGTCCAAATTCACCTTACTAGTTCACTCCTTTAGCATGCTTTAGGATGAAGACACTCCAAATCCCAGTTAATTAACAAGAGAAGGAAAGGGGGGGGTACATTGCTACATCTAGTTGGAAGTTGCTTTGGTTACTGTTCTGATTGCTGCGACAAAGTACACAACAGCTAATGTTAAAGGGAGAAAGGCTCAGTTCACTCTCTGTAGAGGTTTTAGGCCATCATCAGCTGGCTCCAAGGCAAAATGGCATATGGAAGAGGAGCAGTGGGATCCTGGCTACAAAAGACAGTAAAAGCAGGCAGAGGAAAGGAAGAGACAGTCTTTTTTTTTGTTCCTTATATATTTTTTAATTTAAAGATTATAAAATTGGCTTATAGCAATTCAAGAATAACCCATTAAAATCCTACCCCCATGCTACCCAATACAACCAAGAAGGATGAAAACACTTCTACATTAGCAAAAAGGATATAAAGACCCCATGAAGGCTGTGATTCAGATTCAAAAGGAGAAGGGGCTCTGAGGTCTCCTTCAGGTCACACAGAGGCTACGCTAAGATGAAAGCATGTGTCAGGAACAGGGCACTGCTAGTCTCTGAGGTGTCACTGAGCAGTGAGTCCAGGGGAAGGAAGACTACGTATTTTTCTTCTGTGGGTGAACTGCATGCAGGCTAACTGCCCTAGGGCAGGTGCAGTGCTCCCATCCTTCATCCCAGCACTGGGCCATAAATCATTCACAAACTCTAGACTTGGCCACCTCTGAGAAGCCCACCTGCTATGACTGCATGAGGCACTGGGGGTCATCTAGACACAAACCACACCAGAAACATAAATGCAAGCTTTACAACACCAGGTCATGCCATTTCATTATGATAAAACAATCCAACATTGATTTTAAAAAGATGGTCATGCTGGTGCCACGAGAACTAAACAGTGCTGTTTAGAAGAATATGAATGAAGCGAGGGAAGGAGCTGTAAAAGGTCAATTAAAAATTTGTGGGAAGAAACAAGAGAACAATGATCACCCACTAAATTTTGCTGAATATTCCATAGAAGATGAAAGTCTACGTGGTAATTTCATTAAAACAGGCATCCAGTGACATAGCAATGTGGGGAAAAGAGGGTGATGAGAAAAGAAAGAATGACTTCTGGGACACTTTTTCACACTTGGGAGAACTCAGGATGAAAGGGCAGAGTAGAGGCAAATTTAAGGAGGTAAATGAAAATGGGGACCAAGGAATGAATAAAATTGTTTGTTACGTAAGTATCTCTTTCATTCCCAAAGATGGATGTCTGGAATTAAAGAGGTCATGTTTTTGAATATCATATTCTTTATATTTAGAGAAAGGTAAAGACCAGGAATAATGGGGCAGAGTTTCCAGAAAAGCTCCAGTGCAGCTTCCACTCAAGTGATAAAACTAGAATTGTAATGACCAGGAAGTCTATAATCTTTCCTATCTGCTCTTGGAATGATGACCACATACATTCATGGAGTGGGGGAAAGGGTTTTATGAGGTCCCAGATTTGGTTTAGAGACAAACTTCTTGAAAGAAAATGAGAATTTCTAGGAAAGAAAAACCTGTCTGCTTAGTTGGACATTGGCAATATTCACCTTTATATTGATACTATATTTTTTAAAAAACCTATACAGCAGAACCTGAAGGAAAATATTCCAACCTACTTCACTCAATAATGGAGCCTAAAAGTATAAATAAATGGAAATCACCTTTCCTAAATATATTCCATTGAACATCATTGTGTTTCAAATATACCAAGAATTTCTGAATTAAATAAGATGAAATAGGTTCCACTATTATTGGAAGAAGCCTATTATGGTCCCTGACCATTCCTGTATGATTTGTCAACTGACATTGCAAGGTCCTGGACACACTTTCCCATCTTCCCTCATGGTTGTGTGTATGGTAAGCCTTGGGGTGAGGGTGTGTGTCTCTCTCTGGGGCAAGAGGAAGCTTGCTAGAAAAGAGAGGCATTCCCCAAATTTCAAGGTGATTTTTTTAGATGCAATGCAAAACCCTCTGCTCATGCAGCATCTGTTAGTGCCCGCTACACACTCTTCAAGGACTTTGGAGGTAAGAGGGCCCAGGGCACACGTGACACTTATGCAGCTTGCTATGCTATAATAAAGTTCTTTGTCTCTATCTAGGAGTCTCATGTCTCCTGCAGGAATTCATGCAAAGGTGTACAGCTGTCTTGTTAGCCTGGAAATAAAATAAAATCCTTGACCTTCCTAGTTACTACTGAATTCCATAGGACCTTGGCTCTGCTAAAGTCCTTAGGACTTCTAAGAGGGTTGTATAGTACAATTCATTTCCGAAACTTATTTGATCAAGCAAATTTATTCCTTTATGTAACAATGAAAACAACTAAGATTTTGAAACACATGCTTCAGAAAAGTGTATTCTCAGAACGCTCCTGTGGGGCTGGATAAAACACGTACGGAATTTGTAAAGAAATGACCTACCTTTCCAACATTCTTTCTATGACTGGCTATGCTATCCTTAATTCGTACCACTCTTGTGACTTAGGGTGAAACATGCTATTTCCAGAAAGGTCTTATTAAAACACAAACATGTTACTCCCATACATGGTCTAGGAATAGATCAATACAGTAACATGCATCCCAAAACTTTACCAGTTCTTCTCTTTATGTTTAAACTGGTGTTTGAAAGTTTTTATTTTTTATGTATTTGGTATAGGGTCTCACTACACAACTTGGCATGGCATGTGCCGGGGATTGAACCCCCATCCCTGCACTTGCCTAGGCAGGCCCTGAGTCCACTGAGCTATCTTGCAAACCTTTATGTGTAAATTGGAATGCAAATTCATCATACTTATCAAGTTAATGGGTAAAAAATTGAGTTCTTGGGTCTTTTTAAAGGAAGTTTGACTCAACATCATTTTGAGGAGAAACTGATAGGGCATGAGGTGAATATTATTAAAAAATCTTTTTGCTCCCAGGGACACTTTAGGGATGTTAGCACAAAGCAAGCAGAATGCTTAGTTTAGCCTCCTATTTCCTGCTTTGCATAAGGCTAGTATCTCTGATCTTATAATTTTCAAATTGATGTTTTGTTATATTGGTTCTTGCTTCATTTTAAGCTGGGAAATCGTAGCTTTACAGTAGGTGTAGCTCAATATGGAAGACCATGCATATTCTAATGTTCGTACTTCACTGACAACTTTCTAGAAGCTGTTTGTCACAGCTACTTAACTGTACAGGATTTTGCTATGTTCTCATCACCCTTCAAGAAAAGTTATTCAGAGAGAACGCATCAAGAGTTTTTGTATTTTCTCTCTTGAAAAAAGATGTACTTGGCATGCAAAGAGCTGCACTACCAAGGAACTGAGATGTTTCCATTAAAAATGAAGTCATTTTCTGGTCTACACCCATTGTGTCCTATTGGAACAGAGTCAAGTGCCATGTCTATCCCCCAGGGGTCTCTCAGACATCACCATGCCAGATGAGCTATCTGGACAGTGCTGTGAGATATCTCAGAAGAGCTATTGAAGTTCTGTGTGTTTTGCAGTCAGCGCTAAAATAACACATTTGTTCAATACTTTGTGTCAGCGTAAAAATGAAAAAAGACTGGGGATATAGCTCCTGTGAAAGGCCTTGGGTCATACCCATGAGTACCTGAAGAAATAAAAAAAAGAAAATGCCTTTTACTGAGAATTAAGAGGTAGCAGTAAAATCAGGTTCTGATTTTCTGATGCTACTCAAATCCCGGCTCTGCAGGCCAGTGTCTCTTCCAGGGAAGGCAGGTGGGTGCGGTCAGCAGCCGCATCACGTATGTGCGTGACTACGGCAGCTGGAACGCGTCAATGCACGCACTCTATCGTATTTACTTGAGCAGCTTCCGTCACATGCTGCTTTCCTCCTCTCTCAAGTCTCCTTACTCTTTGTAGATCCCCATCTTCATCCCGGCCTTGACTGTGTTCCATCACAAGTATAATGGATTAACTGAATTCTGTGCTTTAACTCTGGGAAATTATTAGGAAAAACCTCGTGCTTCGTGTTACCTACTCTAAGGAATGAGTTCTCATTCCCTGCTCAAGGCTGTTTAGCGGTGAATAACTGTTTCTTGTCAAGGCAGCAAGCTAAAACAAATTCCCTCCCTAAGCATCTCCTGTAAACATAGCTTAAGATATATCTTCTAAAAATATGTGCTTATTGCTAAACTGTAAAAGACCCCTTAGTTACAAACAGTTTGCAGCTGTGCCAAAGGAATGTAGTTTTCTGCTGTTCTGAGCTAGATAACAAATTTGCTTAGCAAAACAGCATGTGATTCCCGTTATATAAACACTCTGCTACCTATGGTTCATTGTTGCTCAGCCTTCTCCTGAGAGCTGGCTGACGACCCTGAGCTCAGTAATAAACAGCTCTAATCAAATTTTAATTTGGTCTTTGATCTGGTTCCTATGTTAAGAGACTCAGAACAGCAAGAGGGGTTGGTGGCTCCCCACACCTTGTCCCTGGACCCCTTGGGCTTGTCACTGTAGCAGCCAGACCTTCCACTGCCAGCACCAGCTTCTCCTTGGGGAGGCGGCAGGGACTGCAGTTGGGTGAGGGAGGGCGTCTTCAGAAGCTGAAGGACACAAGCCGAGCTCTCACCACTTATGCTGGCTTCCACCTGAAGAACGTTCTACACTGCCCCAAGATTTCCCCTGCAGTGTATGCTCCAGTCCTTTGCTGTAGCAATTGCCTGGTGACTCATTCTTTTTAAACTTCCTTTATTTTCCTATGCCATTTCTACATTTATGTTTCTGAAATAATTTGCTAATCACGTACCTAAATCTTTACCTCCAGGTCTGTTTTGGGAAAACTTAAACCAAAATACAACCCCCAGATTTCCTTCATTATTGCATCACTTCAGTCAACATTTGGGGTACATCGTGCCTTACTCCAAGCTAGGCAGTCAGCTATTCCTAGCTGACCATATCCTGAGATGAGGGTCGGAGTTGCATTGTTGTATCTGTACTGTGCTTGGCAGGACTTTCTATGTAGTATGCTTTTCTTTTATTGCATCTTTCTCCCTCTAGATAAGTTGATACATGCTAATGACTTCTGAATCTGTGTCAGGTCAGAACTTTCTTTCAAATTATATATATATATATATATATATATATATATATATATATATATATATATATCAATGGTTTACTTTTTACTTGGATATACATGGGTCTGTCACACTTAGCATAGCATCCTGAAAATCCACACACTTTCTGTTCACTGTGCTTTACTCCCACTCTTCCTGAACCACTGTCCTATTGCTTGATTCTGAAGGCAGAGAAAACACCTGACTACTGTCCTTTAACCCAACATCAGGGGGTGGGGAGATAGCTTGGTGGTCTAAGCGTCTGTCTTGCAAATGCAAGGACCTGGGTTTGATTCCCAGAATCACATCCCATGCTGCCTGTGAAACTGAGCTGAGATGAGACCCTGTACAAACAAACAAATAAATAAAAAGATTCCGCTTGTGCCAACTTGGCTATTTAAAAAAAAAAAACCAACATCAGATAGGTGAGTGCCCAGCTATGTGTACTAGAACACTCAATTTGCAACAGCTTCATGAAACCTCTTTCTCTATCATTGCCAGCATGTGTGGTGCCTGTGGTATTGCTTCCATGCCCTAAGAGCATGCAGCAGTAGTTCCGCAAGTCAGTTAGTGCCCCCAGTGGGATGGGAGCAGAACTGCATCAACTTCACATTGTAAACAAAGACAAAAACAGAGGGCCAGCCAAATAGCTCAGTAGATTAAAGCAGCTGCAAGCAGGTACAGTGGCCGGGGGTTCAATCCCTGGGCTCGCCATGCCACCCCCGCCCCCAGGACACGCTGTGATGGCAATTGAGACTGGGCATGGTGGTGCACACCTGTAATTCCAGCTCTTGGGAGGCTGTAAACAGGCGGATCACTATGAGTCTGATCTAGTAGCGAGACCCTGAAAAAACAAAAAAAACAGAGTAGAGGAGGTGGCCATGAGAGTCTCTTTTCTTTTCATTTACTTTACTAGAAACTACAGCTTTTCCTGAAGAGCAGACTGTGCTTTGCAGCTCATTCACCAAAGCGGACCAGACGTGAACCTCAGCTCCACGGGATACAGCAACGGGACAGGGTCATCGTGATCAGAGGACCCTAAGCCAGGTGCACTGTGAGCACATCGGCAGCTCAAAACTCGGAGCTACTGCGGCTCCAGAGAGTAAGTTGTCGTGAAGCAAGTGGTTCAGAACATCTGCAGCAAAGCCGGTTTTTCCTCTAGGCTGACACCCAGGGGGATCCTCTCACCCTTAGATGCCTCTGCAGGGCATCTGTTCCTTCACAACCACGCGCACACCCTTCCTGAGTGCGTCAGCACAGATGCCGGCGTCTGCGCTCAGGACTAAGCAAGGACTGCTGTTCATTGTTTGGCTTTTAGTCCCAACTGTCTTCCTCCATCACTTTCTCCAGCTTTGTCCAGAGTGATGCTTCATGTTAGTAAAGCTGAGCCTCTTACTCGGGGACAAACACTGGGCTGGCCTTCTCCTTTGGCTATCTTGCACCAGCTGCCCACCCTGCTGCACCCCTCTCTCCACTCCCAGGTTTTCCTTTGTAGGTCCTCCTCCCTTCCTCCCTTCATTTTCCTCCTCCTGCTCTCATTCTTCCTCTCCTACCCCTCATCCCCATGTGGCAGAGTGGCTCCTTTATGTGATCTCAGTGGTGCATTTGTGTCCATAACACATTTTGCTGTCATCTTTCATGCGATGGGCCCACAACCCCCATCAGAGAGACTTTCCTTATCAGAAACACATTTTTTCCCACTCACATCAGAACCCTCCTCACCCAGAACAGTACCTCACATCAAGAATTCAATTATTACTTATGTTGAATAAACAGATTGATTGAAGAGTATTTGCATACTGCTGTTAATTGGAGAAGCCAGGTAGTAATTATTTCTCTAGTCTCTGTAATACAAGAATGAACAAGGACTGCATGCAAAGTTATTGGAAGGGCACACTGTGTCCCCAGACAGCCTAACTCCACAAGGTCAGCTTCATGACCTTGGCTAATTAATCCCTTTGTGCCAACTTCATTATACATGTAATGTAATTTAATGTAAATAGAGCTTATACTTATGGGTATTAAAAGTAGTATTAAACTAGTGTTAAAAGAGTAAATCTTTGCAATTCTATATTAATGAATAAATCAGTGGCTGAAATTTTGAATATGATGATTTTTTTCAACAAGTAAATAAGGCAATTGTGATTCATCCACCTTCAAAATATATAGTTTAGGTCAGTGTTGGCTAACAGAAATGTAAGATGAGCTATACAAAAACAACCCCAAATGAACGATGGGTACAACTCCTTGTAATAACTTAAACCAATGGAACATGTATTAGTAACTAACCATTTACCTAAAAAGTCGAGATATTTTGTATTCTTTATTTTACACTCTCTTCAGAAATCCAGGCCACCTTTTACATTTGTAGTGTGTTTCGGTTCACACTTGCACTTTTTACTTACATTTGTATTTCATAAAATTACAGTTGAAAAAGTGAGTTCATACGTTCAAGTTGTTCCAAATATGCTTAGAGTGTTACGGGAACTGGGGTGCATGTTTAAATTTCAATGCACCATAAGTAGGTTAAATAAATATGCTAGTTACATTTTACTATCCAAGCACCATGCAGTAGTAAGCAGGGGCATAAGGGAGGACAGTGAGGTGGGTAAGGGCAAAGTACATACATGCGCAGGTGAAGACACCCCATGGAAACCCCAAGTTCTATAAAATGAATAAAAATATGTTCTTAACAAAACACCCACCATTGTCTCCTGGGACTAAAGGGAGTGTGACAAGTACACAGACAGCTGTAGAGCATGGTTAGACGTCATGTCAGGGCAAAGCTCAAGTGTGCTGGGACCGTGTTGTGAGCACTAATGAAACTTGGCAGAGGGAATTCATCCAGGAAACTTTTTCTAGAGAAAATGCTGTCTATCCTGAGAGTACAGAGATAGCTGAATCTAGCTAAGTGACAAGGAAGCAAAACTATCAGAAGTAGTATTGGAGATGTGGGAAAAGGTAACATTGTCATGGAGCTGAACAAAGAAGTCAGAGCGGTTGTTGCACGGGGTATGTGCACAGTGAGCAGCGATGGCTTGAAGGGGAGAAGACAAGAAAGGACAGGTGAGAGGAGAGGAGAGGCAGGGAGGTGGGGAGAAACTCTACCCAGGTTTCATGACACAGCAAGAAGGCCAGACTCTTCTGAAGGCAAGAACAGAGCCACTCAAGAATTAAATAGAAAAAAAAGAGAGAATTAAACGGAATAGTTATATGACCATAATATGTTTATCAGAGATCATTCTGCTTCTATTAGAAAAAATTTTTAAAGATGCAAACCAAAGTCCAACATGTTATACCCACTAAAATGGTTACTTTTGCAACCCTAGGAAATAACAAGTGTTGGTGATGGTGCAGAAACCTTTAGAACCCTTTCACACTGTCCATGGGACTATAAAATGGTATGATTCCTATGGGCATAGACTAGAGACTGGTCCAAAAGTTAAGACTCACTACCATGTAATCCAGCAATTCATTTCTGGATGTGTACCCAGAAGAACTGAAAGCAGGATCTTAAAGGAATTCACAGGAGCCAAACTGCGCAAGCTACCCGGCACTCACTGGTGATGAATAGACGGACAAAATGTACTGACACCTACAACGGCGTTTCCATTGTGAGAAGGAAATCTGATGATGCTGCAGCACGGATGCCCCTTATGGATATTATGCTAAGTAAAATAAGTCAATCATGAAAACAAAAATGCTCTTGGGCTGGTGGTGTATCTCAGGAGCACAGCACTTGCATGCCAAGCATGAGGTCATGAATTCAATTCCTGGTACAAAAAAGAAAGAAGAAAGAAAGAAAAAAGAAGAAAGAAAGAAAGAAAGAAAAGCTCTTTGATTATGCTTACATGAAATATTTATAGTAGTCAGATTCATAGGGACAGGAAGTAGAATACTGACTGCCAGGGGCTGGGGAAGGAAGAATGAGAAGTTATTTAACAGATAGCAAGTTTTAGTTTTGTAAGATGAAAGAGTTCCTGAGATGCTTGGTGATAATGATTACCCAAAAATATGCATGTAGATAAAAGTTACTAACATGTGTAGTTTCAAGTGGTGAATATGAGAAATTTTGTATATTTTAACACAATTTTTGAAAACCTAAGCACCGGTTGTGGATCAAGTTCAAAGAGGTTTTTGTTGGAATGGCAAGTGAACAGTAGAGCAATGGAAGTTGGAATGGGTGATAGGAATAGGGACTGAGTTGAGTTTAGCGATATCAATGCATCAGTGTGAGTAACAAAACTTATTTGGAGTTAGTTTTAACCATGGGTGAGGGAGAGTTGAGAGCTAGGCTGCTTCCCAGTTTTGCAGTGTGACAGGGTGGATGGTGATGAAATGGACTGAGACAGAAAACAGTGGGGACAGGGCCTTGGGTGGAGTTGGGGGACAGGGAGTAACTGACTGGGAGGTGCCTGTGGGGGCCTAAGAATTTCTGGAGACAGATCTTAGACAGATCTATTCTCAGGGGGAGAATGATTAAAGCTGTGGGAGTAGTAATCCTCAGTCCAAAGGAGAAGTCAATTCTTCATTTCCACCTCCAGAAAGCAGATTTCTGTTGTGAGTGCAACTTAAGCTAAACAGTTTGAAAACCAGCTGGCTATGGCTCAGTCTTCTGATGTGTTTATAGCCATTGTTTAGCAGTTTCATGCAGCCCTAGGTCTTGTCCTGTCTTCAATTTGTCATCTCCATTTTCAAATCTCCTAATCACGATCAGTCTCTCACTCATTATTACCACTGTTACTTTCTTTGCTGTGTTTTCAGTTTTGTTGGCCAATTTTCTCCATTACTGGTTTTCATAAAGTGTCACAAAGAGGCTAACACAGGGAGGTAGAGGAGGTGACATAAATGCAGGATTCCCCAACTGCTCACTCACTCACAGATGTGCAGTGCCCAGTCACTGATTTTGAAACAAGTGGCAGGATTGGTCATTGATCATGCTGTGGGTCAGTTAAGTAAGTGAGGATTTGTGGACCAAAAGGCTAGCATTGAAGCTTACAATCTGTGCACTTGACACCTGCATAATAAAATCTGAGCTGTGTTATTAGGAGCTGGCATTACCTACTTAACGGGTAGTAAATGCAATGCACAAACCAGACTTACTCAAAGTAATGCCTTTACTTATTAGCCAGTGCAGAGGTTTTGCAAGGAAAAGAGAAAGAAAGAAAGAAAGAAAGAAAGAAAGAAAGAAAGAAAGAAAGAAAGAAAGAAAGAAGAAAGTGAGCTTTGTTTAAAATCTTGAGGAAAATCAGCATTTAAGAAATAAGCAAAAAAAATCTATCCAATAACTTATGGAATAGTTAAAGTAACAGGAGTGATTTTTAGTGTATTCAAAAGGCTATGCAATCATCTCAGTTGCCTAATTATAAGATATTTCCATCGTCTGCCGAAGAAATCTCCCATCCCCCAGCTATTTGCTGTCTGACCTCTTCCCCACACCCAGTTCCTGGAACCTGCTTACAAGCTCAGCACTCTGCAAAGGTGAGATGGCCAATCTATCTTTCAACCTCTGTGGCTGTAAACACTCTTGGTCCCTCCATGTGGAGTCACACTGTGTTTATCCTCTTGTGACTAGCATGGCAGTGTCCATCTCGGTTGCAGCATGTGTCAAAATTGTCCCCTCTCTTCAAAACTAACATTTGGTTCTTGCAGTCACCTCTTTTTCTTCACCCATTCGGTATATTTCCACTTTCCACCTACTATGACTATTGTTGCTGTATTTGTGTATAAGTTTTGCATGAAGATATTTTAAAAATATTCTTGGAGATCCTCCCAGGAGTAGAAGAATCATAGGGTCACATGGAGATTCCAACTATCTAAGAAGCTACCAGGCTATTCGCACAGTGCATGCTCGGCATCAATGGGTGAAGGTTCTTTCACTTCTTTTTATTAAAAAAATCCTACATATAAATATTTCCTTTCATTTTATTCCATTTGTCTAGTTTCTAACCTTATTTAACTAGCACATTTTTCCTTACATCTTTGACTTATTTTACATGGTTAGACACATCCTCTAACTATGCAAACAATATCTGTCCCTCATACTGCACTTACCATTTATTATGTCCTTATTCCAGACATAGAATTTATTCAAATCATTCCAAGCATTAGTTTTCTCATGTTCCATGCTATATGTCTAAGCTGTATGTAATTACCAAAAAAATTCCAAAGGTAGGTAACTGTGCATAAAAGTAATGGGTTTTATTTACCTTTCCTTCCTTTTAAATTAAGTGAAGTAATTTTGTATTAAAAACTCTGCATAATATTGTCAATTGTAGGAGGTTAAAAGTATAGCAAGTTAGCCTGTAATTCCAGCACTTGGGAGGCTGTAAACAGGAGGATCATTAGGAGACCCTGTCCTAAATAAAAAAAAAAAAAAAAAGAAAACTAAAACAAAAAGAAAGAAAGAAAAAGCAGTTATCTTTCATTTGGGGGAAATATCTCATTAGAGCCTCCACAAGTTCAGAGGCTTCACAAGCTGTCAGGATTCTAAATTTCACTTGGATTTATCTCCCACCCACTTGTAATCATGGGCCTTTGAAAGCAGCTCTAGGGCCTTCTACTTCCTGTGTTCTGGATCTATTGAAGCCATGGATATGGTGGACAAGCTCAGCACTCTGCAAAGGTGAGATGACCCAAGTTTCAAAACTAGATGACTGCATTGAGTGGAAGAGCTGGTGTGTCTGAAATAGAGTGCATCAGAGCAGGGTGTTCAGGTGCTCTCTGCTTATTGGGATTAAGAAAAAAACCAAAACAACAACAAAAACATTTATTAGGACAATAGCTAAATTTCACATATAAGGGATATGTCACTTTACTCTGCTAAAGAGTTCATATGGAACAGTGCTTACATTCAACATTACCACTTGGTTCAGCTTGATTTACATTCCTCAAGTCCCATCGGTTATCTTCAAGGAAAAGGGGTACAGGTTTCCTAATGGGGTTGTGACAAGTATTACAACCTAACTTTGTTTCCATATAGATTCAGTTACTGTAGAGAGATCTAAAATGATGCAAAGATAAACAAGATGAAAATTGATCTCTCATTCAAGTACAAGTCCTCATGGAAGCAGACAAAAGCTTGTATGGTGGCATTAACAGTGACCCCATTCCTTTTATCTTGTTGCCATATTGTCCCAATGGTGGTGCCTTGGGCTTCATTTCAGCCAGCAGAAAGGAGAAGGAATAGGCATAGTTTATTGGAAAGATCCACTGTCACTTGTATCCCACTGGCCAACACTTAGTCATACAGCAACATAGAGTTGTAACTGGCAGAAAAATGCTCTAGATGGCTATTCCTTCTAGCTTGAATGTGTAGATATTACTTCTATGAGAGAATGGGGGAGTCATGCTACTGGGGGAGACCAACTAGTAGGTGCTTTCATCAGCACCTCATGCCTTTCAAACTATTGGGACAAAACTAACATGCGCAAATCCTCATGATCCCCATTTTGGGAAGCAGAATACAAGCATGGATATTCCACTGTCTCTATGTGCAGAGAGTGTGGAAGCAATCACAGCATGGATTCAGACCCCCGGATGCGCTGTGACAGAATGGACCACCTCTTCCACTCAAGTTTCCTAGCCTTCATGTGTCCCCACCCCACCAGATAGACAGCACTGACATTCCGCACTGTGTGGGTTCAGCGCTAGGAGCCAGTACTCCTTGGAAAGGTCTGGCTAAACTACACCATTTCCTGTGGTGTAGTTACTTTGGTAAATGGTCAAAGACACTTTTGGACCCAGCTGGAAAAAGACATCTGAGAAATACTTGCAATGGTATCACTAGTCTTCAGTTTTACTCTACAACTCAAGGCTTAAGGTTGAACCTCAGCCTGGGATTTGGGTGAGCAGCTATCATGATAGGATGGTGCCTTAGGACAGCCTCCCATAAGCCTTTGCATTTGTGCATCATCAACATCATCATCATCGTCGTCGTCGTCGTCATCGTCATCGTCATTATCATCATTGTTATTGGCTAATTTAGTTGTATAGATCCCATGAATTTTAAGATACTCCTACAGTTTTGCCTATGTTCAAAAATCATCCTGAGCACTACTTACTTTATACCATGTTTTATGGTTTAAAAAAACCAACCTACCTTGTCCCTGGCCTGTTATCCTAAAAACTAATGATCAAAATCATTGGTCAAGATGCCAACTCAATAATAGCACTGAGTTGTGACCCTAGGAGGGTAAGAAGTCTGCACATGTGAAATTCTAAACTTTTCTGCTAGAGACTCTAAATTGCTTTTTCTGTACCAAATAAAAAAATTGGGGGCACTTCAATTCCCTGCACTCTGAGTCATCTTTCATTAAACTTCTGAGCAAACAATGAAAACTGTATGAAGAGACTTTGGAGACACTTTGCTCTGAAGTACAAACATATTCATAAATTAAGCCTCATTCCACCCACACTGACATCTTCAAAAGCATTCCCACTCCCTGGCCCTCACATTTAGGTCAATAAAAGTGAACAAATCTGGAAATTACTGAAAACTCATCACATAGGATAGGAGAGAGGACTTGCACTGGAAAAGAAGGCTTTTCAAGAGGATTTGTGTACTTAGCTTAGCTGGAGCCCTCTAAAGCCTTCCACACATTGTCATCACAGCTCTCAGCTTTCACTCAAGAGATTAGCAAGGAGGTATGTAGTGGGGGCCTTGGGAACTGTTAGTGCTTTTCAGACCTCCCTGTGTGTCACAATCACCCGGAAGGCCCTTGAGTCTAGACATGGCTGGGTCCGGAGTTCCCATTTCCTTGGCTCTGGAATGAGGGTCAAGAATTTCTTTTCTGCTGGGTTCCCAGGGCTCACTCATGTCTCTGACCCAGAGGCGGTGAGGCAAGCACCACTGGATTCCACCATAATTCAGCAAGCTATGTTTTATAGCAGGCCCCGTCAGCTCAGCAGGATGAGTGCAGTAGTGAAATTACACAGATTTCTTAAGGTTTTTCTTTTTACCGCTTTAAGTAAGTCGTATTCTTACTTAGTTACTAGTAGCAACAGACAGTCCACCTCTCACTTTGTATAATTTTTTTTTTCAACCATGGATTGAACTCAGACCCTTATAAATTCTTAAAGACCCTTCACAGCAGCCTCTCAGTATGTTGTCCCATTTGTTGCCAAGTGACGACAGGTGATGATGTAATCAATTACTTCCTTGCTGGGGGCCATGAACTACCCTGGATCCTCCTCTAACACCTTCAAGCCCGGTTCTATTTTTCTTAATCTCTCAATCAATCTTTACTCCCATGTGCTTATTATTCTTTTGCCCATGACATTTCTGGTGCCAATTATTACACAGGAAACAAAGTTTTTAATGGCAGGCAATTCAATTCTATCTGTAATCTGTGTAAATAGATTTAGTGTCATGTACCGGTGATTGACAGAAATATTGAGTACCTCACAGAATACACATTAGCCTGAGATTTCAGATGTGGTATTGAAAACTCTGTCATGAAAACTAGGCTGTTAAGAAAGCATCTTCCTTCCAGAAGCCGACACATCAGCAAGGGGCCCTGCATCCTGACTTGGGATCTTCACGCTGGGATCTACACCGCCTGAATATTCTGTCATCTGCCTCCTCCACG